>JAKSZP010006786.1:0-138148 GCA_022478985.1 Massospora cicadina
AAGTGTGAGAGCTTAATGATAGGAGTACTATAGCAATCCTGGGGGTTACTAACAGTATTAGATGGTAAAGTATATCCATTTATGTGATAAAAAGCCCAATTGCTGATTATAAGGTTTCTTCTGGTAAGTTTTACAAATTTACTGTCTTCAGTGTCTTTTGTTTTGGCATATATAAACCTGTGCGCATAAAATATGACGCTCCAGTGCAAATTTCAACAAGGACCTTGGAGAGCTTCCCTCCTTATCTAGGAAATTAAAGAAACCGCCAGATTCTATCCAAGATAACTCGTTGGATCTGCAAATCTAAGGGGTATTACGCGGATATTTGGTCTAAAAACCGCTCTGAGGTGAACCTTGTAACATCTCCGGATGATGAAGCTAAGGAAAAGAGCCTTGATATTGGAAAAGGGAAAAATTTACTTCCACTCATCTTTAAGTTTTGTCTTAGAGTCCAGAATTGCAAATTATCTTCCTACTCAAGAATCTAATCAGAGCTTTCCCATAGTGTTAGCAAACACCAGAAGTCAACAAGCATCCATGGAATAATAGTAACAAGAATTTGTCTCTAATACTTATGATATCCAAATGTGTTAGTAAAATTAAATTTGAAAAAATTTAGTATTCACAATTCTTACCTCCTCTACAAGGAGTTAAAATTTATTTTGTTGATAAAGTCTCTGAACTCTCATTTCCCCAGTGTAGGGGAACAGATCAAGACCATGATTGATAAAATTGATACCCCATACTTCCTAAAATAATTGTGGGTACACAATACCTTTCTATTGTACTTATATTAATATTTATCTAATTAAAGCTCAGGTGTTAGCCATTGTTGACATTGGCATATCTATGAATGCATTATTCAGTAAGTTTGCAAATAGGATGAGATTGACTCCTGATCTTGCTCATATTATATGGAACAGCTAGCCCTGAGGGTACCACTAGCAAAGGAGCATATAGTGTAATACCAATGAGAGTAACTCTCTGCAGGTTAGTGCCTTTGCTATTATGCTTCTATATGATAATTACCAATTTCTTGTTTGAACATTATTACTTAGATTTATGGCGTTGACATAAGTTATTATAGAGAATTACATTTACTATCCTATATCAAACATTATTCCTTCACTATTTGAGGGATAATCAGACTTCTATAATACATAGGATAAAATTTATTAATGTGCTCTATAATGTTGGTGTAGTCCCTCATCCTCATATTATTAAAGTAGGTCACCACAGTTCTCTACCTTCTGCCACCATTCTTAATATAAATGCATTTTCCCTTAGAACTTCCAAGGATAGTGTTATATACCCTGGGAAAACATCGTGTTTTGTCCACACGGAATGAACGTGGAACTATATGAAGGGTTGGTTGAAGAAATATATTCCCTTGGCAATATCTTAGTTATGAACCTTTCAGGGCTCCTGGAATAATCTTGTCTGTCCATCTAGATATCTGTTTATTAGTTGAAATCCTAATTGCCTCCAAAACAATTCCAATATAGGACAGAAAATCGCATTTTTACATATTGACTGCATTGGAAGAAATTAAGGAAGTACACAAGCTCAAACTTTATAAGAGTTTGGCTTACCTGAGGGGTATTTACCAAATTGTACAGTCGTTACTCATGAGCAGCTCAATGGACTACCTGAGGGTCAGAAAAACCAAGTGATGGCCATCATACAAAAATACGCGCAAGTATTTGCAGTTAATGACTATGACCTTAGATGTGAAATAGAGATTCAGAAACGCATTGACATTAGATAATAAAGCCCATTTGTTTGCACCCCATATTTGGAAGTAAGGCCGGCAATAAGAGGGTGCAAAAAGAGTTATAGAATAGCCTATGTCAAAGAATGATCAAGGCCGTCATATTTTTATGGGACAGTCCAGTGCTCATAGTTAAAAAATAGTATCTCTAATAGAGTTGTCTTTGATTATTGACGTCAAATATCAAAACCAAAAAAGGATTTATTTTTTACTTGAGTAGATGATAATTTGGATCAGTTTGGGGGAGAAAATCTTTTACCCGCTTTAGATATCATCAGAAGATACTGGCAAATTGACCTGCCTCCTGAAGGAAGAAATGGGGAATTATTACTCACAAGGATTATTCCAATTAACTTGAGTGCACAAAAAACTGTGCGATGTGCCAGTCACCTTCCAGCGGGCGATGGGCATTATCATGGGAGATTTAAAGATGAGTTTTAAATAGATCTATCTTTTTATTTAACTGAGGTAAACTGACCAGGGGACAAGCAATACCGAAATATATAAGGGGACAGGGGAAGGCGAAGTGTAACTAAATTCGGCGCCCCAGAGTAGACAAGCTACCCCAGTTTTCAGCTGGTAGCGCCAGGTGTGGGGGGTTGAATGTGCTACTCCGAGGGGGTTTCCCCTGTTATGGAGCAGGTGTGGAGGAAGAGGTCTGAGTGTAGAAAACATACTGGGAACCATGACTCTATGAGACTTTGCTGCCTCAGTTCATGTATCCATAAAGCCAGGCTTGGAGTGTTCCAGTAGGTGAACGTGGATTCTACTGATTATCCCATGGATGGTTGATACGGTTCCCTTGAAAGCATCCAAAGCTATGGTGTGGATTTTCCACATTGTGATGGTTACTATTGGGGAACGGAGGGTAGGTGGTATTTGGTATTTGAGTTGGAGCGCGAGGAGGCTCCTGGAGATTAATAATTCCTGGTTATTGTGGGTCCTTAGAAGGCGCGCAACTTCCCGCCATATGGCTCTAGATAGGGGGCATGCTTTAAGGCGGTGGTGTAGGGTGCCATCCCCTCCACACAATGCGCACTCTGCATGGAGAGAGTCAGAGCGATCTGATGTTCTGTAGGTTCTTCTGAGGCAGACTCAGGTGTTAGCTTTTACCATTGGCTGGAGGAGCGAATGATGTATTAGCCTCCATATTGCCTTCTGCATTGTGAGGTCTTATGGGATGTTTAGAGCGTCTAGGTAGTCGATTCTTACTATGACTGGGGCCACATAGTGTGTATCTCTCTGGGGGTTGTCCTCTGGGTTCCTTAACGTGAAGTGGGCTCTAGGACTGCCCCTTCCCTGATTAGTGCCTGTGAGTGTGAAGTAACACCCCATTTACCGAATGGTGCGGAGGAGGCGGTTGAAGTGTGGGGGAGTTCCATGAGGGCCCTCTGCGTTGGGGTGGTTTGCAAGGTATGTGATCAGGCTGGACGGGTTGTGTAGGATTTGATAGTTTTAGCGCCTGTGCAAAGTTGGCCCTCGCTCCTATGGGCCAGTGTTGTTGCGGGAGGTCTGGGGCTAGGAATTTCTTTATCCAGGTGCACAGTATACGGTTGGCGTGGACCTCAAAGTCTATTAGGCACATGCCTCCACTGGGGCGTGGGCCAAAGATTGTTTCCACACATACAGGTGGCTGGATCCCAGGCCACAGCCAGCCCTGGATGAGTGCGCGGATTGAGGCCATTAAAGTAGGCGAGAAGGATATTTTGTGTGTGGGAACTACAGCATGGGGAGGATGAGTGAGTTTGCAACTGTTACTCGCCCCATTAGTCCTGGGGATCTCTTTTAAGGGAGGCGATGCGGTTGGACATCCTCTGTAATAGGTTATTCTCCATTGTCTTGTTGGCGTACCCCTCTGTCTCCAGCCATACCTCAAGGTGGCGGACAGGGTTGGTTGAAGGAGGTGATGCAAAGGTAAGGATGAGTGGGTTGTTTTTTATAGGGGGCTGTGAGGTTTGCGTGTTTTATCCCATTTTGTTAGTGTACTTACCTAAGAGGATTATTTCCGTTTTCCTTTTGTTGAGCAACGCGTTTCTCACAATGGAATATTCCTCTAATGTGCGTTCCAGTTGGCGCCATCATTATTGTTAGATATACCAGTTACGCGGTCATACGTTAAGGCTATTATCTTGACTGGTGACAGGCCTTGTGCGGTTATGCTTATGTGGCGTGAGTCAGCATCACGAAGGAGTGGATCAAAGCTGAAGTTATACAGCAGCGGGCTGAGGGGGTCCCCTTGTTTGAGCCCTCTGCGTGGTGTGATCTTGTTAGTTAGAAAGCCAGGGCCGCATAAAGCCATGGATGATGATTCTGTTAGGAGCATCGCCCATTTTATGAATCTGGGTGGGAGCTTGAAGGCGCCCAGGAATTCCTTCAGGTATGCCAGCTAACGTAGTCATATGCCTTCTCCAGGTCTAAGAATACCAGGGCTTCAGTTGATTTGTACTGACATAAGTTGGCAACGGAGTGCATATTGGTTCATATTGATTGACCTGGTATGGACCCAAACTGATTGGGTGACAGGATATTGGAGGTATTGTGCCTAATCTGATTGCTAAAATTTAGTGTGTAGTTTTGTATCAGTGTTAGAGAGTGAAATTGGGCGCCAGTTGGCCAGGTCCAATTTGTCACTCTTTTTGAACAGGGTTATGACTTATGGGTCCTGGTCTCCAGGCAGGAGGCGTGTCTCCAGCAGGCACTGGTTCATTAGTGCTAAGAGGAGGGGGGCGATTTGTTTTTTTTTGTAAAATTAGTAGGATATCCCATCAGGCCTTGGGTATTTCCTACTTGTTGCACTGAGGACTGTGTCCCAGAGCTCCTCCTGCATTATTAGGTTTAGGAGGTTATAGTCCATTGGTGTGCTTTGTATTACGGTGGTACATATGAAATCTTTAATTTTTTGGGGGTCAGTTGAGGTGTCGTAATATGGTTTGGTGTAATAGCAGTGTACTTCAGTTTTGATATCAGTTGGGTCAGTTGCCACGGTGCCATCAACTTTGTGGACCTGTGTGCATGTGGGCTGGTTGCCAAGGGAGTGGAATTGAAAGAACAAGTACGTTAAGCAGGTTCCACCTTCTTTTATGAACTTGCCTTTTCTTGATACTCTGATTCTGTGATTGTGTTCAAAAATATGGGCGTTTAGAAGGGCTGATATTTCCGCCCATTTGTGCCCCCAGTTGGAGCTGAGCTGGACTTCAGGGGTTGATCTCAGTATGGTCCAGGCCTGCTAAGGTGCGCCTGATTGTGGCTGTGTCAGCAGTGTACTTACGTGGGGCGATGTCACAAGTTTTGTTTATTAGTTTGGTTTTAAAATTTGCCCAGGCTTTAAAAATTATGATTTGAACGGGGCTATAATTCTGGGTTTGTGGCCTTGTGTTTGACCCAGTTGGATATTTTGGAAAACCTTTATGTTTTTCAGGTGTAGCGTCCTCCAGGTCGACGCCTGTTTGGGAGTTTGGGTTGGTGAGAGCTTCACTGAAACAAGTTGGTGGTCAGAGAAATTGATTTTTTGTTGAAAAGTGGGAATGTTGGAGCGGTGGGTTTTCAGTATGAGGGTGTAGTCAATGTAGCTCATTGAGATGAGCGTTCCCTCGCGTATGTTGGGGCGGTCATGTTGGGAAGGAGTGGTGACCCTGGGGGAGGGTATCATGGAGGCCTAGGGATGCCTTCATTGCACAGAACACAATGTGCCGCGGTGGGTATGCCCTTGGATTAGGCCATCAGTCCATGTGTGGGTTATCTCAGAAGTTGAAGTCGCCCAGAAGGATGATATCTGGTGGGAGGGTAAGTGTTTGGATGGTTTTAAGGAATTGTTTCCTCTCAGCTGTGGTGCACGATGCATAGATGCTTGCTATCAAAATCATGTCTTCTTGGTTTACAATTGTTGTAACCAGGATGTGACCGTGTAGATATAGGAGGAGTTTTTTATTTTTAGTTCTCTATTATTTCTTATGACCACCCCACAGTTTGTCATCCATACCAATAGGGATGGTGAGACCCTGGCTAACCAGGATCCCTCTTCCCATGTAGACAGTGAGATTATTGGATGGCCAAGATATCTAAAGGGGTTTTGCAGGAAGTCCAGCTTTTTGGCTTGTGATGCATGAGCCCTGGCTCCCATGATGTTTAGCATCCCTATTGTCACCGAGGTGCCTGTGACGCCTCAGGAGTGGTTGGGAGGGCTTCCTGGCCCACACCCAACGCCCTTATTGCTAGCCCTACTTCATGTTATTGGGCCAGTATATCTTGTAGCATCATCCAATTCCATACCTTGTTTCTGTTTCTTTTAGAAATTGCAGTTTTAAGAATTTTGTGGCAGATTCTTAATCCTGTGACTCATGGTGGGCTGTTGTGGTTCACTGATTTGCTTTTGTGGTTTTGGGGTGCAAATTTGGAGAATTAGGTCTCACTTTTTCGCCAATAGTGGAGGCGAATTGTTCTACTAAGTTTGAGTTTATTTATATAGTTTAGTAATTTAGTCACATTGTTGAGAAATTTTCATTTTGGGCTTACTGCTCTGATTATGTGAATCAGATAATTTCCTCCATGTCACATCGATGAATCCCCCCCCTTGGGTTGGGACCATCTAGTACTAAAAAAAATAATTTCCTCCATGTCCTCCTCAGCTTGGGCAGTTTGTTCTATTTGGTTGGCTCGGGTAAATTCCTTAATGTCTTCCTGAATTCTGCTGGGGTCGATGGAGGAGGCCACAAGTAATGCAGCCTTGGACGCTTCCAGCTTATGGGCCTTCTGCAGCATTTTGCATGCTTTGGGTGTTATTGGGTCTATGATAATGTAGTTCACATCCTCTCCCCATCGGAAGGTGTGGTTGGTATCAATAAATTTGCAAAATTCTGCATCATTTTTGTCCATGGCGTCATCGTAGAATTCTGTGGCCATGATGCCCTTCTTCACGGGACATGCATGTTCCTTGTGCCCCAATGCATTGCATTGGTTGCAGATAGGCGGTCTCATTCCAGTTTGACATGGAACGGCTCTGACACATTCCTGTCTGGGAGGGAAACTGTGCTACATGAGGGATTCATGTGAGGTTCGCGGCTACCTCAGGGATCAAGTGGATCATGGTGATTGCCTTTCTTGTGCACAGGTTCATCATCAATTGAAATCGTTGTAATCTGAGCTGTTTAATATCTCCATAGTGTTTAAGTCAGTCTTGGAGCTCCTCCTCAATTTGCTTATGGGGGAGGTTGGTGGGGAGCTAGTTAAAGGAGATGGACAAAGTGTTTGCTTTGTTCCATCTGGTGTGCACGGTGTGCACAATTCATTTTCCCTTTGGGAGGACAGCTTCAATGAATAATTTTGCGATGGTGTCTGCATCTTCTTTAGTCTCAAAGCCCAAATTCGACCCATCTGCATGGGACCATTTCAATGTTAAAATACTCTGCATAAGGGAAGAGGGAGGCCTGTGTCTCGCACACTTTCTCCCACAGAGTTAATGACTCACCCCTAGGTAGAGTCAGAACCTGTGCTCTACCTTTGAGAGGGGCTGGTTATACAGGATTTCAATGTACTGGTTGTGTTTCATGTTAAGCTCCACAAACCTGAGCGGTGTTTCAGTTTGTGATTTTTTGGTGGCAATGTTTCCTGGTCTCCCTCCAGGGCGTTTCTTGCCCTTTGGCCACCGTTTTGTCCATTTCCTGTTATGGCTTTCACCCAGTTTATTTAAAGTTTTTGTTGAATACGCCCATCTCTTCTGAGTGATTACCAAAATTGCTGTTTGAATCGAATCATAGTAATTAATGTTATTGTTACAGGAAAGAAAAGCCAAATAGATCTTTCTCAATGATATAAATGTGCTATCTAAAACGTTTACCCAACATCTAGTGCTTTTGTACAAGTTTTTCTATAGGTTATCCCAAGCTCAGTTAAAGATTAAGCCTTGCAGGGGCCAGTTTTAAGTCCTAAAATGAATATCTGGTACATATCATCAACACTCAAGAATTTTGATCACAACATCAGAGGCTTGAGAAAATTCATCACAAGAGAGCCTTAAAGTAAGCAAGATATCCAAGTATTTCTTGGAATAGTTGGATACCACCACCGGTTCATCTCAGGATTTTAAAACCTCGCCAAGCCCTTATTCTAAATACTTTGAGGAGGAATTATCTTCCAGTGGTTACAAGAATGCAAAGTATCGTTCAACCAGCTGTGTATAGCTTTGACTAAAGCCCATGTTCTGAGATACTCTAGCTTCGATCAGCCTTTTATAGTACAGTCTAATGAAATCCTCTCATCTGTAAGATTGGTACTCTCCCAAATAGGTGTTGATAAAGAGGAGAAAATAATAGCTTTTTGGATCTGTATCCTGGATAAGCATGTGCATAATTACACAGTAACTGAGTAAAAATTCTTAGCTGTTTTATACATTTTTAAATGCTCTGAGTCTACATATACAGGACTCACTTATAAATTGGTGTTTACCATGCTTCCTTGTAAAGGTTATATATAATATCAAGGAACCTGAAGTTCAGTTATCATGATGGGCCTTGAAATTAAAGGCCTATGACCACTAGATAGTTCTTAGCTCAGGCTGTACCCATTTGAATGCTAATGTGCTTTTGTGACGGCTTTTTGAAGCATCCCAAGCCCTTTGTGGATCAACTTTAAAAATTAAAGCAAAATACTACGCTGAAGAGAAACATGTGATTTTCTGAAGTTGTAATGGCTCAGAAGGACACAATATTTGTGATGAAAGACTATAAAAATTGTTTAAAGTGATTGGAGGCTCTACCCCCACCTTATGCCCATTCAAAAATAATTGTGTAATCTCGTTGCTCCGCAGGGAATGATGGCATGGTGAAGACCTTAAAACTAATTTAACAAGTGTATTTTTTGGGAATTTTAATATTTGACGTTCAATTTTTTTAATAAAATGCCTCAAATTCTAAAAACTGCAGCCTTTTAAGCCCACAATTACTTATAGGTTAGTCAAGCCTAATTGGGTCTAGTACACATTGCCTATTGATGTACTAGGACACTTTCCAACTACCGTTCTTAACTTTAAATATATCATAGTTGTCATTGATCATCCCACTAAGTGGCTCAAGGCTTGGCCACTCAGGGATCTTTGAGCGATATCTCTTGCAAAAGATTTATAATGTAACAGCTTATATCCCACCATGGTTGACTAGTTATCCTCATGGACAATGCCAATAATTTTACCCCACGAGTTGTTTCCATGTAAATAAGTTTATGGAATCTGGGGAGTTCTTACTGTCCCATATTATCTTGAGAACAAAGGAATGTTGGAACGCGCCAATCATGCATTAGTACAAACTCTTCAGAAGTTAGCCAGGAATTCTCCATTTTAATGGCCCATATATGTTGATTTAGCTGTTTTTAAATACAAGATTAGTTACCACAGCAGTATAATAATTCAATCTTCCATCTTTTATATGGTCATCAACTTGCGCTACCACCCTTATTACATCAATCATTACTGATGAGGATTAAATTTGGCAAGGGAGGATACCCCAGTGGTAGAGTATGGACCCTCTATCACTGCCTCCCGAGTTTGATCCTGGTAATGGACTTTGGGTAGGGGACGATTTTGACTGTGTTGGTTTTGCGCGCCAATGCTCTGAACTGAGATAGCGAATAGCAAAGGCGGTCCATGGAGTCCTGGCCTATCATATGCCATGCATGGAGGTTTTCCGGGTTTTATCCTACTTTCCCATTTTCTTCACTTCCCTAATTAGTGCGGTATCATCCCCAGGTCAGCCCACCTCAAATAAAAAAAGGATTAAATTTGGCCATCCAATTAATTAGACCATATGTTAGATTCCCTCAATAAGATTCATACTGAGGCTGATGGGGCATTTCTAACCCAAAATAAGCAATAGTTAAGAATGACTTGCATCAGTTAATTGCAGAAAGCTTTGCAGTTAGCAATTGAGTCACTTACTAAAATATTAATGAATTCAGCAGAACTCATAAGTTGTATACTCTATGAAAAGTACTGGACATTCTAATTGACTAAGTCAATGCCAAAGCAAAAACTATTTTAAGCCTGAATGAAAAATTCTATGTAATTAATCACGTTCATGTCAATTTTCTTTTACCTTATTAAAATATGACAACACTTCCATCAAAAGTTTAAAGTGAAAATAAAGTCAAGAAGAAAGTTGGAAAAAAAATTGACTTGATTTTCAGTTTTACTTGGGAAAGTAACATGATCTTAGCTCTGTTGTTAGTTCCCCTAAAATGGATTGAATTAAAGTTGACAATCACTTTTCAATAAAACCTTTTCCTGACCCATCAATTTCTTTTTATAATCTCATTCTATAATAGTCAATGATCCTAATCATGAGATCTCTACTTCAACTTGAATGAGTAATTTAACTATAGATATTTTTTGCTTACTATAATTAAAGAGTCTCTATTTATCAAATTTTGTTGTTTATTCATATAGATCTTTAGCGTAGTCTTACCTATAATATAAGATCAATAATTTTACCAAATAGTTATGCTATATGGTAGAGTTATAGTTGGACTGCCCAACTGTAACAAGTGCAGTAGCAATTAAAATGACCTCTTGCTTTGACTTATAACAAAATAAAAAACCTTTTAACCATATCACTCAGCAGCGCCTACATGATGCTATCAGTATTCTATGTAAATGACAATTGATGAGGTAGATACTATTCTTAATAAGAGTTAATCTAGATACTGATGTCATTTAAAATGAAGTATAGCTATCACTTTAAGCTTTATACAGAGCTAGAATATAATATTATTATAATTTAGGTTATTATTAACTTTTATCAGGTAAACTAAAAGAGCATAATTAGAAAATGGAGAGGGTATCAATCATCTTTTTATTATTATAATACATGCATCCTGTCTATCTTAATTATAGATATCTAGATGACAAATTAAGTTTATACTATATAAGTTTTTTACATCAGCATTGGTTAATGACAAATATTAAATAAATGACTTAAGTACCTTTTTATACCGCCTAGCATTTACCCTAGCCTAAAAAGCTTGTTGTGGTGCCTTCTGTCATAGAAGTCGCTAACAACGATGGAGCTTTGATCAAATGTGAGACTTACAGTACCCTTGAAGAGTATC
Organism: Massospora cicadina; assembly: GCA_022478985.1. Classification (NCBI taxonomy): domain Eukaryota; kingdom Fungi; phylum Entomophthoromycota; class Entomophthoromycetes; order Entomophthorales; family Entomophthoraceae; genus Massospora; species Massospora cicadina. The sequence goes on from JAKSZP010006786.1 coordinate 10,865, forward strand.
CCAAGTGTACAGGGCATAGTTGTTAACTTACTAAAGCATGGTTTGTCCATAGTTCAGGTGTGGAAATAACTTTATATTAGCAAAGTTAATACTTCAAAGCCAGGTTTGCTACTAATGGTCAGCTAGCAATTTTAAAAATATTTTAATTTGACTATGGAATCAAGAGTTGGGATATCATGACTGTAGGCTTACAATACTAAATTACTATTTTAAAGGGTGCTAAATAAAGCTTTATGCTTTATAAGATCCTAATCTAAAAGTTCAGCTCAAAAATGGGTGCTTTTATAGTGAGCGTGAGATCTATAGATATTATGAGTCCCAGAATTGTAACAATTAAGATTTTGATATAACATTAAGGCTTCTAGATATAATATTATGACCTGGATGTAAGATTTTAAATCCAAGTCTAAATTGGCTAGGAACAGCTGTCTGTGGTTTTTTTGGCGAATGGCTATTCCTCTTCACCCATTCTTAAGGATTGTAAGAGCTATTAATAGCACAGGAAGATCTCTGTTGGTTGATTTATTTAGGTTGATCCCAAGCTATCATAAACCCCAGTTTATAACGCTCACCTTCACCTTATGAGATCTTTCTTATATTCCACAATTTATATTTTTTTGATATTTAAAAATGAATTTAATGGGGATGCATGGCGGCTCACCCTTTTTCAGTTGGGCACCACTAGTGCTAAAAATGCATTTAATGGCCTTATCATAAACTTATTATATATTTTATAGTAGTTTGGCAACCTTTCTCTTTCCTGGGTTGTCTTAAAATAGAAAACTTTTACTTGATACTTTAAATATTTTTTGGATCATATCATACAAGCAAGTTTATCTTTTTTAGAATTGGAGTTTGCCAATATTTGGCTAAGGTTGACGGTTAGATTATAATAACCTATTTTATTGATTACTAAGACCATGTTCTATGTATTGATTGGTACCAACAATTAAGATACCTTTATTGAAATTAAAAGTTGAAAAAATCTGACTGTTATAGAACTAGAACAAGAGGTATGCAGTAATATATTAAATGGCGAAGATAATTTAAGCCCCACTTTTAAAAGTTGGACTTACTAGTATAAAATAATAACAAGTTTTAGGTGTATTACCTCAATTTACCTTCTTGGAGCGCTTACTATTTTTATGTAAGGTGGGCTTAGTTTATATGAGCAAATTACATGATGTGTAAAGCTTATGTCTTCTTCATAAATTAAACTTTTTTAGTTATTATACCTGGAGTAGGAACTTTTTGTATGGTTTATAAAAGTATAGGCATAGATTATCAGATGTGGGTGTGGGAGACTCAGTGTCAAATAAAGATCTTTTCTATGAATCTTGATCTTCCCATCAGGGTTTTTTATTATGAGCAGCGAGTGGTTACACCTTTTAAGTGGTGAGATTTTATGGGCATGATGCTCGCTACATTGGTCCAGAACTGAGGGCTCAGCAGAGACAAAAATAAGCGTAATCCAGGATCTAAAACCTTATGTTAATATCAGAAGGGTGCCCACATTAAGAGAACCATAAACCATTATAAATAGACCATTACTAGTTTCCCTCAGCTTGAATAGAAGATTTTGTACCAGTATTAGGGAAATATTCTTGTGAATGAGGGGGCTATGCTCTAAAAAGTTAGATTCAGCTCCGGCCATCATATTATAACTATTTAATATTGTAAACTATTAATTTTAGAATAAAAAGTCCAATCTTGTACATTGAAGTGAGGTTTTACAAACTCCAGAGATAGTGCTGTTGAGATTTGGTATGACCAGCTATCTGGATATTACTATACTTTTTATATATAACTAATAATTAAGCTAAGATAATGATCAATCCTGGTCGCTATGATGATATTAATATTCATATCAATTATGATTGACTTTGTAGGCCTGTATCACTGAATAAAATCTTTACCTAAAGTTTTGATGTTGACTTTTTCCAATTAAAGTTAGTACCAAACTAAAATCGATCCCTTGATACCCAGATGCGCTTAACCCTGATCACTAGTTTGTCATCAATTTCTCTGGACTGACAGTTGTGGATGATAGATTTTAATATAGAAAATATTATTATACCTGCTTTCAGAATTTTAACCAGATGAAATTCTAAAATGATTTAACAAGATTTGGGATGAAATAGGCTAATCCCAGCGGAATGGCTTATCAACTGAGTTTCATATGGTCAGATGATTGCATGTTGAGTTGCTCCCCAAATTGGGTTGAGCCAAATCTATGCATTCTGCCAAGTTTAAAAGTTAGGATCATATGGAGCCAATCACTGGCCTAAATTAATAAATGGATTATTGGTGACTAGTAGCTGAGGATGATCATCTGTATTAATTTAGTATATGTCAGCACAACCCAATGATTATGAGTTTGAGGTGGCCAAGGATGTTTCCAGTGCCTCATAATCAATTATCCAAATTAAGTTTATGGATCACAGGTGACTAGTTGCCAAGGATGATCATTTATACTTATTTGTAACAGTGGAAACCAAACATTTTTAAGTTTGAGGTAGCTGAGGTTGTTTCCAGCACCTCATATAATAATTGATAAGCACCTGAGAAAGGCAATTCTAAAGATGATTGACTACATAGAGTCAAATCATGTCATTAGCGAGAAGCTAGATATTATGAGTCAAAAAGAGTGAACAAAGTGGTTTACAGTGCATAATAATCAATTTGAAGGTTGAATGCAAATTTGGTGTTTATTTAAATTATTTATTTATACAGCTTACTAGCGACTCAAGGCTTAGGATGAACTGAAACTAATTTTGGTCATCAGGAGGGACAGTGTGAGAGGTTCAATGCCACAGAAGAGATAGTCCAGCCAAAGGCTGAAAGAGTGGTTGCTGAAAGAACCAGCAATGTGCTAGTAGGTCAGTGATGGGTGCAGTAGCCCTTTTGTAAATAGTATAAATATCTGGCACTTCCCTATCAATAAACATCTCCCTTAGCCTAATCTACCATTTGATTTTAGTTTGTATTTATTTAGTTAGTTAGGGCTAGGTTAGGGGATTCCTAAATGGACATGGGATACACCAAGGGGTCAGCCGGCGCTGTAGGCCCTGGGCCTAAGGCAAAATGGCAAGTGACAACCAGTCCTTATAATGGATGGGCTGCCAACCAGCAGAGCCCACTGTCACCGTAAAAGCAATTTTCTGGCACCCACCTTAGTGCAACCAAAAAATTGTTGATATTGATATTTTATAAACTTGTCCAGGGAATTTAAAAATAGCATCTTTAAAAAGACCAATTTAAATATAGTATCATCCTAAGGTTAAGGTAATAGTATTTCTGCCTTCTAGAAATAATCATGCAACTGTCCCAAAATTCCTAAGTGCTATTAAGATACTGTTTATGTTACACCAATATGAATCTGAGAATTTAAGAGATTTTAATAACAGACTGCTATTTAAGAGGATCAAATTTTTATTATAGTTAAGAAAGCCAACCAGAAGAAAGCTATCTACCATAATCCACCAAGCCACTGTCAGTATTTAATTAATGGTATTTTTACAGTTTTAAATTAACAGAAGTCTATAAATTATGGTATGGTTTTATATTGTTTTCCCAAAAATAGTGTTCATATAGTACTTTGTTATTCTAAATGAAAATTGACCTGTGCAGTTATAATGCAATGTTTAAACACCAGTTTAAAAATATAGCTCACTACAAGGGGCACTCTCTATAACCCTAGCTAACAACGCTTTTTATAAAAAATCAGCATGGAGTTATATCTACGCTGATCTAGAGTTTCTTAAAACTGTTGAATTGGCAAATTTCAAGGCCCATAACTAATTTAGATTATTAACTTGTCATCTTGGTGTTAAAAATAACGTCCATATTGGCCAGGTTTCTAATAATTTTGTTAAATCAAGGTTAACATATTTACAAATATGAAACCATTAATCATATATAATACCGCCACATTATAGTCATTAATCAAGCCTTAACTAAAGTTGATTAGACTATCACTGACTAAGAAAGGAATATTGACTCCCTGCATACCTAAGTTTCAACCCAAGGGCAAGAAATTAGTAAGTATACAACATTATTTCTAACCAGGAACTCAATGTCATGGAGCGTGCTGATGATAATAAGACTGACCTGGAACTCCAGGTGAGTGAACATCCAGATGATAGCCAGAATATCTCAGGTACAGCCATCCATAATAAAATATTCAAGGTGGGTCGACCTAGGGACAAATATATCACACTGAGAATGTTTTCTAGCCAGTACAGTTTTCAAACCTGCACTTAGGGTGGAAGCAGTTTTACCTTCTCGGCTAACCACCCTTACAGCCATCCATATAAATGAATGGAGAATGAATAAGCAGCTGCAAGGGCTAGCCAGAGATTTCTATCTTTGAAAATCATGGCCTTAATTTCTAATGGAACTCTAAACCATATAAATTTATTTGCCTGATTTTTTTTTGAATTTTTAAAAAATTAAAATGGTGAAAAAGGGAAAATGGAGCAGCAGCAGTATCTGTCAAGTACCATTGCCCTATATGCTCACTAAATGGGGAGCTAAAACCAATTGCACTATCATTAAGAATATTTTGCAATTCAGTTTCAGCAGATTGTCAATCTATATGATTTTATTACCAACTTGGATCCAATCAGTCCAGTCAAATTAACAACAAATTCATTAGCAAGGATATTAATTCCTCCATTTTTTACTTGGCATGATAACAACAAAGCCTTTGATATATGTCAGGTTATAACCACGGCTAGGCCACATATGACTAACTCCATTGGGTAGGAAAAGGATTACCCACACCCATTCCTGTCAGAAATGGGTTCATTTGAAAAACTTCTGGTAAAACCTGTAAGATGAAACTATTCACGCACAAATATACCTTGTCCTTTTATTTTCAGTAAGTTATGACTGTAAGTCCTGAGAAATTTCCCCTGTGTGTGGATTGGGTGGTCTTCCTATTTCCAAATAAAAGGATCCAAAGAGGGCGGTTGTACCCCTTGTCACCCAGAATGACCTTGCCCACGTGGTAGAAAAGCGCTGAGTAACAGCTTCCCTCTTACGATTCCTCTCCCAGTACCCATGCTCACAACAGCTGATCTCATCCACCAGATTAAGGAAATCTGCGTTGAGATCACTGATTTGAAGTCAATTGGTCTGAAACTAATGGTAATCAAGCCTGACAATTGGAAACCACATAGTCAAAAAGGGGCAAAGATCAAATTATCATCCAGAATTGCTGACAGTTTTGATTCAGCCAGCAGTTGTTCTCCAAAGCTAACCCCTCTCAAAATCGTTGGGTATGATCCTCAACATTCAGATGGTATCATCAGAAACCATTAACGGCAGTTTAAAACTCCTATCTAGCAAATCAGGAGTTGCGACCCAATGTAACTCAATTGACCAAATGAACGGCCAAGCAACTTTGAATGGGTGGGTTGGGCATCCTGTTCCCATTTGAACCAATTGGGACCACCCCTACATGGGGTGGCCATATGGGAATTCCTGTTGCTCATTGGGCCAGATGCCTCATGCCAACTGATGGAAATGCAGCCGAGCTTTGGTTCAGGCATTTGAGGTCAAACTGACAGTGACTCAGCCTGCCGCCAAATCCTTTGATGTTGGTTCCCATTGAGATTATCTTACCCTTCCCCAAAAAATTCGCTAATTAGGTCAAACTTGAGGGACCTGATCCCTGCTTGTTCCCACATCAATCAAACACTATTTATTTAGTTGAATCACACTGAGAAATTGTTATTTGATCTTCTTCATTTTCCTTTTTAAAATTTCTGCCATAAAGCTATCAATTTTTACTTTATTGATATCCTTCTGGCCAAAGTCCTGATGGCATTACCCTGGTGGCCTGTCAGTCATTAAACTAATGGGCTTTACCAGTCTTGATGATTACTATGACTCCCACCATTGCCAACTGGATTCAATAAACCTGACACTTCTGGCAATTCAACCCCATATTTTGACTATCCGCCATTAATACACTGGAATCTTGTGGCTTTACATCCATCATTTACAAGCAAGGATCTGCCCCCTTGTCTCCTTAGTTTTATTGAACTCACCTACCGGTAACCCTGTAGAAAGTACCCAGTGGTATAATTCCCTGCACCGAGACCCCCAGTGTCTGGGTTTGTCTCCATCTGGTTCGTTTTTGGGTTGCTATTCACAATTTCCCTACACCAATGTGTTATCATTTCCCAGTTTATGGCTCCATACAACGTTGTACGTGCAGCAATGCCTCTGGCATTCTGGCTTGCTTTTTGGGTACTCATGCATCCCAACTGGCAGGCCAATCTAAGCTTCTTCTGCTGTTTTCATTACAGTGGAGGTGCATAATACCCATTTAATGATTGCACTGGGTAAGATTGTGTCTCAACCTTCCTCTTTCTTGGCCAATGGGCCAGCAATCGCTCCTATAGAAAATGTGGAGAAATATGGTATGTTTATAAAGGCAGTACTTTCTCAGCCTTTATCAGCCGAATATACTATGGTCCCTTCAAAGAGCGCATTGAATAAGGAGGATATTACCAGAGTTTATCACGTAAAGGATGTGAGATGTGGTTTTGGGGCGCCTATGGGTCCCTGATGGACCACTTCTCCTGGAAATTATCCAAGATGTTCATGATAGAACTACCATTGGTCATACTGGGAAGGCAGAGACCCTTGAGCCTATCCACCACATTTATGATTGTAAGGGATTAGCCGCTCAGGTAGGCAGATATTGTAAAGTGTGCCTAGTCTGAAACCAAATAAAACCAAATCTCCAGTCTTTAGTGGGGTTTTTAATAACACTTCAAAAGGCTGTTGGGCCTTGGCCTTCCCTCTCGGTTGATTTTAGCTTGGAATTTCCTGCATTTGATGACTAAAATGCCATCATGATAGTGGTGGGCCGTTTGATGAAGTTCGCCCACTTATATACCTTAAAGAACCACAGTCACCCCAGCTGAGATGGCTAGGCTTTTTTGTTATTAATGTTTTTGCTTTTCACAGGGTCCCTCAAAAAATAACTAGTGATTGGGGACCCAAGTTTACCTCTGTCTTTTGGCAGAGTTGTGTAAGACTCTGCAAATTCATCCCTTCCGTTCAACTGCCTATCACCCATCAATCATATGGTCAGACGGGACAAGTGAACCATTGCCTTGAACAGTTCTTTCAGTGTTACACTGCCATAGATCATTCAAATTGGGTTCCATCTCCCATGGCCCAATTCAGCTATAACTATGCACGAAATGCATCAATTGGTTGTTCCCCCTTCTTCGCCAACCATGGCTTCAATCCCGCCTTCAACATGGAGCCCAGTTTTGGATCCAAGGTGGAAGCGGTGGTGGACTTTGAAAAAATGATTAAGAAAGTACACCAAGGGGTGAGCACAAATTTAGATGCGGCCATGCAGGCTTACAAGGAGAATGCTGATGGTAAGAGATGAGTTGGACCTGCGTATAAGGAAGGAGATCTCGTGATGCTGGATGCTAAAAATATCTTAATCAAGCAACAATGAAAAAACTGGGACCAAAAAGGATTGGGCTATACTGCGTTGTCATAAAAAGTTGTCACGCCTCATATCAGTTGAATCTCCCCCTCCTTTTTATCTTTCCAGTATTCCATGAAAGCAAGCTCATGTTGTTTAAGGGGCCTCCCTCCAGAGACTCACGAGTCTTATATTGTGGCTGGGGCGCCAGAATGGGAAGTGGAGGAGATTGTAGCCTCTCATCGGGTAAGAAGAAGACTTGAGTATCAAGTATCCTGGAAGGGATTTGATGCAGAAGAGAACAGTTTGGTCCTGCGCGGAATTGCGCCAGTGCTTAAATCATGTCAAAAATTCCACGAGCTTTTCCTTGAGGCTTCAGGATCTAAGTTTAACCAAGCCAGTGCTATGGAGTTGGCCCCAGACCACAAAAACTTGTTTGGCGAATGCCCTGGAGGGGGGTGGAGCTCAAAAAAGGGGAGAGGGTAATTATATATTTACACGACCTTATATAGGGCACCAACAGCAGGGACAAGGTTGAGCGGCAGGAGGTCCAGAAGGTGAAACTTCAGGTCCTTCCTGATCTCAAGCCACCTTGGATCAACGCTGGGTACAGGCTAGATACGCCCAGGTTGGTACAGGTGAGGTACCTAAAGCCCAGCCCTGTTTTGGCATACACATTAAAATAAACGAGTTTTATTTTGAATGACAATGGATCATTTTGATTGATCGGTGAGCAGGGGTTTGAAACCCATTCTATTTATGAAATTGCGAGACTGGGTCAGGTTCAACTTCAGTCAATTACTCGAGTAAAGTTGAATTTAAGGTATGTGACACTTTTGGATATAATGATGCACCTATTGGTGCACTAAGGTTTGGTTCACTTCCACAAATCCAAAATTCCCCAAGTTGGATTAATTTAATCTCTCAAGATTAACTTTTCTCATTAGTCATCTTCCTCAATAACTCTATTGTCATTTTACGTTTTTTATATAAGTTAACTTGGGCGCACCTGTGCGCGGACCTCTTTGAGGAGATCTTATGACGCGTTACCCTGTTTATCCTTGTGAAATTTGTGACAGCCTCAGGTAACCGTGGTAACACCCAGTTCCCTCCAAGCCAGGTCACCAGTACACTCTAAGCATGTAAAAAACTTGGTTATGAACAGTCTTTTGGGGCACATTCAAGTTTTGCTGTATGCTCTACACATTATCACCTTAACTGTGCTCAACACCCTCGCCCTATGTCTTCTTAGCTCCAGCTTCCTCTGCTGGTCTATCCTTATATTAACCCTGACGACTAGTTCCTTTGCTTTGGTCCAGTGCTTTGTGCCCGCCAAGCTGGGAACTGGAGAGTTATAGATGCCCTCTTGATAGGCTGATTATATGCATTTGGACCTCAGGTTAAGACACCAACGTGGAGATGACAGCAGTTATGGCTTCATCCAAGATAATGCGGTTAGTGTTGACCAAAGGTTAAACTTGGGCATAAATTCAACTGTCAACCTCCGCAGTACTTTCTCCTTTGTTCAGGTGATTAGCCATAGATGCTTGCTTTTAATTGGCTGAAGTTAGGCTGGTGCAAAAACCTGGATCAAGGCAGTACAGACTTGTTCCAGGTGTGGCATTCCTTTAGATGGGGTCATAATTCATGAGCAATCCTATTCAAAAAAAAGTGGATGTGTTTAACCTTCTTTATTCAGTAGCCTCTTCCATGAAACTTTCATAAGCATATAGGAAGGAGGCAATGATTTTCTGGCCAGGGGTAAACTTCTCCTTAAACTAGGTGTAGAGTTAATCACAAAAGGAGTAGAAAGAGTATGACACTAGGAATCAATGCAATATTGAAATTTTGGTTTCTGCATAATTTTGAGGGTCCTGGTAATTCAGTCATCTTTTCAAACCCTTGAGGTCTTCTTTTTATAAGCCTAGTTTCAATTTAGGGAAGCAATAGAGGCTTTGTAAACCATTTATTACTTTGATTCTTTATGTCATAGCATTGAAGAAACTACTCTCTCTAAGCTGTTCAAGAATGTTTTGAACCCTTGACAGGATTGTTCAAGTTGGGCGATTTGATCTCGCTGAGCTTGGTGTAAGCCAAAAATATCCAACTCATCTGACAAGACCTTGATCAAGGCTCTTAGATCGAAAGGGTCTCTATCCAATTGGAGCTTGCATCATTGAGTAAAAATGTGTATTTGATCCTGTAGGGCAGTGAGAGCTTTTAAAAAGTTCTTTTTCCGGAATTGTTGGGGTTGCCAGTTGTAGCGCTGAAGGACTGAAGGGTCCTTGAGGCCCACAGGGACCTTCAGTTCCTTCTGGATCTCTAAGCCCCTCAGGCCCTTCACTCCTAGAGGTGGTGTAACGAGAGGATAGCTCCTGATAGTGATGCTGAAGGGTCTACATAGAATCTTTGACTTGGATGTTGTATTAATTCCAGCCTCAAGGAGCTTTAAATTCTGGAGAGGCTGGCTCTTGAGGTAGCCCAAAACTGATATCCAACAACGTGAGATAGTTATTAATATCATTGATTAATTGATATTTATAAACAATGGCTCCCCAATTGTCATTAACAAAAGAGGAGTGTGCTGTATAGAATTTAATTTATAGGAGTGTAGGGTCTTGGTAGGCCCTTACTTTCAGGAGACTTCATGGTGATATAGTACAACTATTTGTAGGAGGTGATTTATAGTGGGATGGGTGAAACCCCAGAGATAGCGTCTGGAACCCAAAGCCAATTTTCCTACTTTCAGTAGATTCGATGAATAGAACCTGAATTGTGGAAGGCACTAAAGCGGTGCAGGAGCAACTAGAGCAGCCTCTCACAGAGTATATGCAGTTTAGTAATTATTTAAATGTATAGTTGAAGTTCTCATATCAGAGTTGATACTGATCACTTTCAACTAAGGCAAAGTAAACTGGAGGGTGGTTTGACCTTAAGCTTTCAAGATGCATGAGAGATAATTTGTATTGTAAGGTGTTGTAAACTTTTAAGTTAGTTAAATGTACAGGTTGGTTTTAAACTTAATAAAAAAAATAGCTGTATGGTGACAACTGGGTTACTCATCATAATAATTGCAAAGAATCTACTATGGTAACTGTACTGAGAAAAACAACTAGGACTTTTTATTTCCTTTAATCTACAATTTAGAAGTAATTATGATAATGATATATCAGTTGAATTCTGTTTTTTGTTAGAGAATGGTAGGGGCTTTTATAGGCAGAAAGCGGACAACTTTTAGATAATTCTCTAAAAATTATTGATTGGTCTTCTGAAACTTCTTACCCTAAGGATTAACTTCTATTGAAGGTGAATGCAATTTATTTAGTTAATTCTCAGCAGTGTAACCTTTCAAAGATCAGCAACCATCCCCTTGTGTTAGGAACTTTACACAGATGGGGTGAGGGCACAAGTTACTTGATTATTACTACTAGCTACTGCCAAAACAGGCGCTAAAACGCTTCACTAATTCCATAAAAATGACACTAATTGCTCAGCGCCACTGTTTAAATGATCCATTATGGCCATATGACTACTGGCAATCAAGCCCTCATCAAATTGCCTAATTAACATTGACAGAGAAGATCCCTTAGAAAAGAATTATCAAAAACAATCATCAGAATATATCCTATGATTAATTATGACTAACAATTTATTTGGCAATTTTTGTTGATCAATAGATTGCTTTTAACAATATTCAAAGTTCTAATTGGCAAGCGAGATGGTTAATGTAGTCAACCAAATTTCCAACACCCCCCGCTTAACCAGATTACCCAGCGAGATAGTTTTTCAAAAGCAATTGTTTCATAAGACCTAGCTAACAAGCCTATTTCAGAGGTCCATCTTCTGGACTTAAATAACTCATTATTTCAGCAGTCTCCTTCTCGCTGCTGACTCTGTTGAGCGTGGTCCTATGGCATCGTGCAGTGTCAGTAGTATTTGGGCATCATTGCCAGTCAGCCTAGAAAAACTGTACTTCCCCATGTTGGGCTCTCCACTTTCAAACAAAGCGGATCTTCTTCATTCTAGGGATTTTTTGCCTTGGGACTGATTCTAGCAGACCCAGTTGCAACCTGTGCTGGCCCTGCTAACAATAGGAGGGAAAAACGCCAGAAGATTTTAGGTCTAACAAATTAAAAATTATTTTTTATAGTTTTTCATTATTATTGTTACTATATTTCTTTTTTATATTTTTACTAATGTTTTTATATGTTTTTTTCTTTTTTGTATTTAATCTTTTTTAAGCCAATTTTTTAATTATTTGCTTTGAACATGGTTAGCTATATGATCATTGAGGATATTTTTGTTTTTATAGGTTTCTTTTGACAATTTTGGAAAAACTTTGAAGGGCCTATCCATAAGGCAACCAGATTAACTCAGCAGCCAAATCTATGCATACCACAATAGGATACTTTATGCCCAATTTTTAATAATCTTAAGGGTCATCTTTTCTTATAATCATACATTTTAGCCTGGATCCTTTTCTCTGGTTTCAGTGAATACTTGGGATTAAATATCAATCATAATGTTGGCTAAGTAAATTTAGATTTTTGTTCAGACTCATTTACAAAGTTAATTCTATTGCTGAGTATAGAATTAGTGTTAAGGCGACTTTTCTACCCATAGAGCAATTTGAAGGATGTTTACCCAGTTGAGAAATAATAGATGACCTTATAGGTGAATGTCACTGAACTTAAGGTTTAAAGACCAAGCAGACGTTTTTCCTGCAACCGGATTTTGTAACTTATAGGTTAAGGTAGCGTTCACTCAACCAACTAGTCCACTGGTCTCTGGCCAATATGGGACTGATATGACCCCTTTGTTCCCCAACAGTACGTTCAATTGGGGTATGACAAAAGATATAAAGTTTGTTTCAATGTCATTCAGGATCACTTGGGGACAGCCATGCTGATATATTACTTAATCAATGAATAAAGTTTGGCAGTAGACATGGCATTGGCCTGAATCATAGCTTTGATTTCAATCCATCAGGTCAGGTGATCAATTGCATCTATGATATATTGTATTCCTCCAGTGATTGTACTTAGATGTCCCATGGCATCAATTGATACGGTATGCCAGGTGAATCAGGTCACACTAACCAATATCAGGCCACATCATTGTGTGACTTGTGGATCTGACACTCTGTACAACAGGAAAGGAGTTCTGCCATATCATAGAATAATGATTCCCATTAGTAATATTGTTGAATGTGCTCTAGAGTTTTCTTGAGGCCACCATGGTTGATGACTTTGTGAGCGTTGCAAATAATTTATGTTCGTTTGGATGGTTTCAGGAACAGAAGCCTTTTATCATTCACTAGTTTTAATAAATGTCCGTTTTTGCTCTGTTCCCTCAATGGCTTTTTGTAACGCTGTTTGAATTTCTGGTGACTCGCCCTCCAAAACTACTTTCATCATTTGTTTGAATAGGTCATCCGCACACTCTTCTACTTCAAGATATTCCAGCAGATATGATAATCAATCAGCATTTTGGTTTCTATCACCTGTAACGATGTTCAATTATATAACCATACGCCTGAAATTTCTTGAACATCTTGTAGTCTTTCTTCAGATTCTCTTAAGTTATGCAACTAAAAAGTGATGCATGATAAGTTACAACCTTGAGGTGTGTCCCATGACTATAAACACTAGATATATTGCAAGAGTTGATATCTACAAGCATTTTCGCTCAGTGAATGTATAATTCCTTTCAACTTTGTTTGAGTATGCCTGACATATGCCACTGGGTGCTCTTCACCTTGTTTGTCCACTTGACTAAGTACCACACCTATCTCCATGAGTGATGCATCCGATTTTATAATAAGCAGGTGGTCAAAATTCGGATATTTGAGTATTGAGCTTGTTGTTAAAAATCATCATAATTCATCAGATGCTCCTTGGGACATTTCATTCCATTTAACCATATTTTTGGATCCTCAAGCAGATCTAATAATGTTTTTAATATTTTTGCAAAATTCTTAATAAAACAGCAATAATAACTGACCATTAATAAAAATACTTGGATATCTCAAATACCTTTTGACAAAGACATCTTCTCAATAGCTTCAATTTTTGTTTTTGAGCTTGTAATACATTCGCGTTTATATTGAAGCCCAGATATTCTATCTGCTCCTTAAAGAAGTGACACTTTCAGGGCTTGAAACAATGATATTAGCAGCAGATAATTTCCTAAATACTTCCTCTAAGTGTTGTAAGTGCTCTGTGAATGTTTGACTAAATTAATTGATTTCATCTAAATAGACAAGACCACAGGACAATTTGAGGTCGCATAAGATGGCATCCAAGGCCCAATGAAAAGTTGCAGGGGCATTACACAAGCTTGAGGTATCCATGCAGGTTGGTAGAGCCATTGTGCCATTTTTATGGAAAACTTCTCCTGGTCCTCAGGAGATATATTAATCTGCCAATACCTCAAGATGAAGTCCATCGCCAAAAAGAATTTACTCCGCCTAACTGATCCAATGCATCATCAATTTGTGGCAAGGGGTAAGAGTCTTTTTTTGTGATTTTATTAAGACATCAATAGTCAAAGACATCTTTTCATCCCATTATTCTTTTTTGATGATTAATATTGGACTAGCCCATGAGCTGGATGAAGGCACAAGGAATCCATGCTCCAAAAACTTTTCTATTTCCTTGGCAACTACTGCCTCAGCTGATCAGGACCTTCAAATAGGTCTCATTCTATTTGGGGCAGCTTCTCCAGTGTCAGTTTGATTGAGTAAAATTTCTGCGCTCTCTAGATTATAGTCTTTTTATGAAAAAATAGTCCAGTATTTTTTCATATAAAGCCAATACCCCGTTTTGCTAATCTTTGGTTAATCCTGATAATTGTTCCTGAGCAATTAACATATGAATGCATCAGGCTGAATCTGACAATCCCATTTCATTTAATCCCAAAATCATTGAAGGATAAGATTTGTTATAGTAATTAACTGGGTGAATGCAACTACTTGATTTTGCTTGATTACAAATTGCATTTTTCCCAGATTGGCTAATAGGATACAAATTTCCCATGACCAGGAATTAGAATTCATGGAGCCATCCAAGGTTCAATTTTCAATCTTCACCAGGGAGCCTCAATTTCAACATATAATTAATAGAAATTTTTAGTGTTAGTCCAGTATTGATTACTGTCTGCATCCCAGGCAGTATGATTATTTCCTTTTTACTCAAATTGTATTTCCCTGTTTTTCATTTATGCGTTTTGGTAAAGGCTGGATCTTTTTCTCAACTAGTTTATAACCAACTGGAATGATGCCATCCTTATATATCACATTTATAAAGCTATTTTTCTGATTGAGGAAGGCATCCCCCTTTCAATAATAGATCAAAGGTACTTCTGGACCTAGCTTGTCAGAGTATTTTCCTTAAAGTCACACTTTACTCTATACTTCTCCATGAAGTGGTGCTGATGAGAATATCATAATTCTGATTAGGTAGAACAATAGCTGGCTCAGACAAAAACTAGGGATCCAAAACAAAGGGATAAGGCACTATAAGCCCCACAGGAATAGTAGAGTTGGACTCAGCTGTACCATACTGCTTTTGGTGTGCATTATCCGGCAAAATCTTTAGACGTTTTACTAATTTGGTAGATTTGATATTAATTTGTGCACTTCTATCAATAATAGCCTTACTTCTACTTGGTTAATCAAAATTTTACCATAATTACATTCAGAGTAATGGTAAATAAGTTTGCTGAATGTATAGAAGCATCAGTTGCCAAATCCAGAGTGTAAATAATTAGGGCTTATATATCAGGAAATAAATCCTTGATTGTAGCAATATGAAGCAAAATGTTAGGTCTTTTAACTTCAATTTTAGCAATTCGTTTTATTTGTCATCATTTCAGGCTTTTTCCAACAGTTGACAATCATAGGGTCGAGAAATTTTTGATATAATTTTTGGGATTAATTGAATTTTCTCTCAAATGAGTTATTTCATAAATATTTGGATCTGTGCTTTGCTGGGGAGGATAATAAACAGGTACATCTACAAACAGTTCAGAGGTATTTATTTCATCAAGTTTATATGGGGGAACTGGGCAATCTGAGGATCTAGATTGCTCCTCATCTAGATTGTAGGGCCTTTTCCTGACTCCTCATAAGTATTGTTTTCCTGGAAAAAGTTCACCCTATCATTTCTTTTCTTAGTCCAGCACTGGTAAGCATAGTGTCCAGTTATTCAGCACCTGTTACAAGTGATGCATGGTGCATTACTAGGCCATTTTGGACCATCAGATTTTTTTACCATCTGATTAAGGAAATCCTTTTTGAATTCAGGATTTTTTTGCCAAATTTGAATTAAAAGGCTGTTGTTGTTTTACACTTTAATTTGATGCATCAAATTTTGAGCCTAAAACTTTCAGGTGCTCCACCATTTGAAAAGTAGTATTATTATCAGTGAAGGTTGATGCCAAAATCAATGTAAATACTGATAAGGTTGAGTGCTGCCTTCATGGCGATGTGAGCGTCAAAATTGCTCAAGTTATTAGCTCCCATAAGGATTTGCATTTCTTTATAGAAAAGGTCAGCAAAATTCTCCCAAATTTTCATCTTTTCAATAATTGTTTTCTCATATATTTTTTGCTTTTGGTTAGCCATTTGTTCAGGGCTGCCAAATTCCTTCATGCTCACATTTTTCACCTCATTATATGACTATTTTTTCCTTGAAAACGGGGTAATACCAAGTCAAGGCAAGTGGTATCTAAACAAAAGATAACAGTAACAGCTTTTTGGCAATCACTTAACTGAACATGGTTATTTTGACAATTTTAAGAAAGCCGGGGCATTATCCCAATGAAAGAGTGACAATTTTGGGGTGGGCCAAAATTTCTCAGTTTCCACAAGCTCATTTGCAGGACGAGAAGCGTGGCTAGTCATTATAGCACCAGTTGATGTGTTGTCAGGGGTCATTGCCAAAATGGCGCATAGGCACTTGGCATACTTTGTGTAGGCTGAATGCCCCTTATAAAGCTTATACCTTTGTATAGGTTCTGGTCTCCTATCTAAGTTTCATCATGAATACAAGTACATTGATGTTTTTCCTATTATTGTACTTGTTTATGGAGCCGATCATTTTTAACTTATAATAGCCAAAGCTTTCCCAGCCTCGGCTTGAAAAGCTACTTTGAACAGGAGTAGATCCTTCTCCACTTTTGTATATTTCTGTTTTAACTCAGATATTTTCCCAATTAACTCATTATCAACTTCAGCGGCAAGGTTGACTCTTCTTTCACCTTAGTAACGCGATTCTCTGTTCTGGGTAAATCAGCTTGAGCTGGCAACATTAGAGAGGTCTGATTCACACTCTCCAGCTCCTTCCATAGCTTCTGAATCTCACACTGAACAGAGGACATGGTGGTAATATTTAGCAAGACTCAACTACGCCCTTGTAGTTATCAACAAGTGTAAACTTTTTGGTTAGTTTACTGCAAAAGCTGGTTTTAAACTTATAAAAATACAGTTATATGATGACAACTAATTGGTTGACTCTTCACAATAAGTGGCAACGAATCCACTCTGGTAACTGTACTTTAAGAGAAACAACTAGGGTCTTTTATTCACATAATCTTCAATTTAGAAGTAAACATAATACTATATCAGCTCAATTCTGTTTTTTATCAGAGAATGGTAGGGTTTTTATAGGCAGAAGGAGGACAACTTTTAGATAATACTATATAAATCAACTGATTGGTCTTCTGAAAACTTCTAACCCTAAGTATTAACTTCCAATGATGGTGAATGCCTCTTTTTTTAAAAATTCTCAGCAGTGTAACCTTTCACAGATTTTCAACCATCCCCTTTTGTTAGGAACCGTATAAAGATGGGCTGGGGGCTGTTACCTGATTATGACTACTAGCTAACGCCAAAACAAGCGTTAAAACGCTTCAGTAACTTCATAAAACCAGCCCTAATCATTAGGTCCACTGTTTGAATGATCTACTATGGAAATATGTCTATTGGCCATCAAGCCATTATCAAATTGCCTAATTAACCTTGACAGGAAAGATTTCCAACAAAATAACTAATTAAAACCAATCGTCAGATCATAACCTTTTACAATTTTAATTAACAATTTAGTTGGAGATGATCCCTGATAAAATATTAATTGAAACTAATTTGCCAGATAATATCATTTGGTTAGTTTTTAACTAACAATTTAGTTGACAACAATCGCCAAACAATCTATTTCTTTTAACAATCTTTAAAATCCTAATTGGCTAGTGAGATGGATAATTTGGTCAACCAAATTTCCAACAGGTGTTAATCCATTGATTGATGCTACTTGACTAATCAGCAGGTTATCTCTTTAACTGCTATTATTATCCATTTTCGCAATAGACGTTATCATTTAGGCAGCTCAGAGCTCCTTTTAGTGAGCAACACTTTTTTTGGCGTAATAGTTCTCTTTACTGTAGCCAAAAATGAAAATGAGCTCAAAGCTTTGAACTAGCGGAGAGGTCAATAAACTAAAAAATGGGGAGAATAAAACTACTGTTTTGAGTTAAAAAGCATCAATATTTTAGGATGTGTGGGGACGTGGTGACTCAAGGACTTTTGTGGCCCTGCATGATTGGGATCTTTAACAGCTTTCTAGATTGAATGCCTGGTTGAAGCCCTCATTGTTTTGCATCATCCACATGACTGCAATGGTGAGGGTCGCTCAACTTGAGGTTCAGGAAGTGGTATTTTGTTTCTGAAGGAATCACCATCGATTCTTGTGCACATGATGTTTCCTGATTAAAACTCTCAGTGGAGCCTTCAGGGACAGGCTTCATTTTTGTTAAATCAAGAGTCTACTTATTGAGGCTCAATTTGGTATTATGTATTTACACTTGCTCAACATCTCAGATCCTGACAATGCGCATGCACTAAGTCAGATTGATCAGTCAGGAATGGTCTCCTGAATCTCCTGCATCAGACTCAGGGTCCATGGACTTTAATCTCTGTCTACTTCATTGTTAAGCTCCTGCATCCCAATGATTGATATGATTATGGTGGTTGTGGACCTCTTTAAGAAATTCTTCCTCTTTATTCCTTGTATGTACACCACTACTTCAGAGGAGATAACCCGGCTTAATGTCCACTATGTTTTCTTAATTTTTGGCTTACCCCAGGAGTTGCTTAGAAATTAGGAGCTGCAGTATATGGCTTTGCTTTGGACTGCCATTTTAGCTATCTTGAAGAAACAGATGAGCTGGTCCTTAATGATTCATCCCAGTAAGGTGGCAGATAGATGGATCAACCAGATCATTGAACAGTACCTCTGCTGCTATGCCTCAGCCATGCTGGATATCTGGGCTGCTGATCTTCCCATGGCATGGTGCGTGTACAACAACACCACTTATTTGTCAATGGGGCTCACTCCCTATGAAGCTACCCTGGGATATAGCCCTTAATTCCTTATTGGTCCTTGTAATTCGCCCTGAAGTACTATCACTGAGGAGCAGCTGTAGCAGAAAAGGAGTACTAAATCTCTGTTTTGGGAGCACCTGATGAAAATGATAAGCAATGACAAGTATTTTGAATATCACAAATGCCATAAAACCCATTAAATTATGGTGGGGTCACAAGTGATGCTAGATGTGCGACACCTGTGTTTGAAGGTCACTTTGCAGAATTTTGCAAGCAAGTATTTTGGTCCATATGGAGTGAAAAAATGATTTAAAGTAACCAGGGCCTTCCCGTTGGTCCAACCCATGCATTGGAAGCAAAACTATTTTTCTATACTTCCCAGCTATCACATTTAAGGGGAAGGAGCCCACTGAATCAGAACCAGTTGTGATCAAGGGATAGAAGAAGCAAAGGTGGATGCTATTCTGGCATGGCAGAAATAATGTCCACGGTTCAATACTCAATTGCCTTGAAGAAATCCCCTTCCAAAGAAAACATCTGTGTAAGTGCTCAGGATTGTGATAATTGTCACGAATTTGTGGAGGCCTTCTAAATCGCTTTTACAGATGCTCCCAGCCCCCCACGGAGAATTGAAACCATCTTGGTGATTAAGTTATCTAAGGTGCACAAGAATGTCATGCTTTCCCAGGTTTCCAGCGGGGATTCTCTCTTAGTTCAACAAGGAAAGGGTAACGTAAGCCTTATGAAAAACACTTGAAGCTAAATTGGGAGGAATTCTCATTTGAACCAAGAAGTATAGAAGCCAGCGACTATCTCTCTTGTCACCCTAACGATTTAGCCCAAGAAGTAAATGAAAGGTAGGTAAAACATATCACCTAATAATGGCGCCTATTCCTCCTCTGTTAACCACACAAAAGTTGGTGAGGAAAAATTGGGAGGTGTGTCAGGAGGTGTCAGTGGTTAGAGGCCATCGCTATTGGAAGGTGAGAAGTGATTATACCATGAGAGGTTCCAACCACTGGCTTGATTTCAGCTGACAGAAATTAATCAGTAACTAGTTGTCAATGAAGTAGTTAAGAAAAAGTAGACCAGGCTGCAGACTTGAGTTCTCAACTAATCATGAAAGCACCCAGTTTTTCAGGGGAACAGCTATTTTAAATGACTTTATCAATTGAGTATCTAGATGAAAGGTGACGGAAATACACATTCAAAAACATACCAAAGTCCCCCACAAACGTTCTTAAAGTAGTTTCGATGGCAACCGCAGGTCTAGCTTGGGCAGCCTCAGGTGGAAAAGGGGGCTGAATGGTCAACAGCATCTATGGTATTTACAGTTGTACGACTTTGGCAGGGTCATCAGAGAGAGAAGAAATATTAGGAAGGAGGTTAGTATGCATAGAGTGAAAGATTTGATAATTCCAAGTAGTGGTTGCTATCTGAGCTTCAGATAAGGATAGTGCTTGGGCCAAGAAATTTATCTGTAGGCTGCCAGGAGGGGAGGCCAAGTTAGGGGAACACTGTTGTAACTTTCCATGAAAAGCAGATAAGAAATAAATTTCCCTTTTTAGTTGGTGGACAAAATGATTATTTTTGTAAGCTTTTATCAACCAGCACTGGCCCCACCAGCTGACAAACCCTTTTTGTATGTTTAGGGTGGTGAAATTATACTTTTCCCACACCCAAAGAAGGGTTAATGCTTCTGAAAAAACCACGATAGTTGTTTCAAATCTGGCTTTTAATTTTTAGATGTTCTTATGAAAATTAGTGCTAAAAATTGGAATTAGTAATCTGAGTTAATTAGCCCAAAAAACATGAAATAGGTTGGGGTGGAGGGCAAACTTTTAAAAATAATTGGGTCAAGCCATAATGGAGCTGAGCCATAAAAAAGAAAGGATCAGCAATGAGGACATGCTTAAAGGTGGGCCCCCAAGCTGCAACTAAAAATTTTGATTGCTTGAATCTTGGGGTTGGTGGCAGTTGGGAGAGGTGATGCCAGGAGTGTCTGTCAAGGCTTGGTACTTATCTTTTCCTTGCTTTGACAGCCAAACATTTCTTGAACCATTTTGGAAGGGAGGCACTCTGAACAAGTGAGGTTAGAGTTGGTGGAATGAGATTCCTTGGCTGTTGGCAACTTAAGTCTGTATGAACGTGGGATTTGGTGGCCTGGGCTCAGCATTACTGCTACCAAAGTCAAGAATTCTCTATACATTGGAAAAAATCTTTTCAAGTTAAGTCTGCCTTGAGAGCAGGGCTGTTGTGGGGCATGGCAACCTTACCACTTTGCAGGGAGGGCACATAACCAGCGCTCATCTACAGTATGAAGAGGTCCCACTCATAGCAGAGCGGAAGGGTTTTGGGTTGCTTATTTCCCTTTTTTCAAAAAAACCTCCCAATCCATATGTAGGGGTGCTGCTTTGAGACTTACACTTGTGAAGGTAAATCATTTAAGTCATGCTCATAATCAAAAATCCACACCCACTTTTCCCCACCATAATTATCACAAACAAGACCATCCCCAACAGGTACAGGCGTGATGAACCCCTTTTCTACTCAATGGACTTGCCATGTGGGGCCTGGCTGTGGATAAAACCTGCTGTCCAACAGATGAGTCATCACCATTTTTTCAAGTGTAATCACAGCAGAATGAATATTCTTACTAGCAAATTTGATACCAATATGACTGGCCAAGTCAGATCCAACTTAGTATCAGTAATTATTTAGAATGTTGAAATGCTGTGACTAAATCACAAAGAATTCCTGACAGTAGTGCACTTAGTTCCAGTCACACATTCATTCATCATATAGGACTGCAGTCCCCAACAGGTATTGCTGTCGCTTCCTTTTTCCTCTTTCTACTTTATTTGTCTTGATAAGAATCCTATCAAAGAAATTTATTTATTAATTTAAGAAGGACACTTTAATTAGTGGTGGTGAATTCCAATTCTGGGAATCCATGGCTATTACTCATCGTTGCCCTATTACTTTTTCATTTGTTGATATAGAAGGCTATACCTGAAGTATTCTGGATGGTGTTTTCAATACTCACTCGTCCTGAGTTCTAGGACAGGCTTATTATTATCAGCACGCTCCATAACACGTGTAAGCCACCTTTACTATGGTCAGCCTCTTATCACTAATTTTAGGAAACCTTAGGCATCCACTTAGTAATGCTCTTATTGGTCCAACATCAGAGCAAAGTGTGGTGGTGTGGCAATAGCCGCTTAATCTCTGGTCAACTGCGAGGACTTGAGGAGCCTGCCCTCATAGTAGCTCAGTCAGCATTGGGCATCAGGTCAAAGTGCAGTGGGTAAAAGCCTGACCAACCTCTATCAACCTGTGGGGGTCTGGAGGAAACTGTAGCTCTATTGGTGGCTCACAAGGGTACTGCAGAAGAGCCATGAGTTTTCATGTCATTTGTTGACTGTTTCTAATCAGAAAAACTTCAATTTAAATTAAAATATAAAAAATTATATATGTAATAGCATTTACTTTATACTGTTAGTGACTTTGAGGCTTCCAACAAAAGCCAATAAGCCAGGTGGCATTTTTTGCTTTTTTCATATACTAAGGGTCAATAATATGACCAAATTCTTATATCTTCACCCACTCCTATCCCCAATTTGCCTAATGATCCATATGTTAAAAGGATAAGCTCTTAAGTAGTTAAATTCTTAGCTAGATTATTAAAATGGCAGAAATTACTCCAGGAACCAAATTTGACATGAACTCCAGATTCACCAGATAAATTCTGACTATTCATATTCTATAATCTAACTTAAGTTACAAAACAAATTTACACTAGGATCCCTGTTGCTTAACTGCTGGAAATCTAAATGAGGAGCACTTCTTTTTTTTAAGTATATTATTCAAAGTGTTTAGAAATTAAATAGCAGCCAATTATTTTGCACCCAATCATCTCTTTTAATTGCCCATTTTTATATATTATTTTTGAATCAAACCTCTCCTCTATAATGAAAAACTTGTAATAATCTGCAACCTGAAAAGTTATCATTAAAGTTGCCATATCTATAGATTAATGAAGTTCTTACTATCCCAAATCCATAATTTCTTTAAATAAACAGTGCTTACAAATTTGAGTTTATTTGCTGATTTTGCTTTCAACTCCCTTTTTTATTTTATAAAAACATCTCATCCCAAAAAAGGTTTTTGTCATCATCAAAGAATGCTTAAAAATCAGCACACATCACAGCCGTGGTCAACTAACCACAAAGCTGGACTAACTCTCACTAGTTAAAGTCTTTAGGGTCATTATGATTCTAGTTTCTTGGGTTTTTAGTGTATTTTGGGAACTGTCAAATTGCAACCAAATCTGACTTGTGCTCACCTGGTTCTCACATAATAGGCCAGTCACTTGAAAAAATAGATTTTATTGCATAGCATGTAACTTCCCTAAATTTCACATCATGTCCGCGCAACCATGTTCAAATATGTGGATCTGATTATTAATTTTCTTTTTTTCTCAATTGATCTATTTATCCACTCACTGAAAAACTCTGCTTACCATATGCATGTCCCATACCCAAAAAGCACATGGCCTGAATGTGGACTAAAGTTTCCATTTACCTCAAGTTTTGTCAATAATTTTATGAAAAAAGAGCTGTTATGACCCTCAAAGTTAATAAATTCTGCTTCTCATTCATCATCAACTTTTATTATCATAAAGAGGGGTCATCAGCTGCTTTGGCTTTGTGCCTGGTGATACAGCTGAAAATTAAAAACTAAATTATATCTCTTTATTCACCAGTTCTATATATATCATATATAAGAGAATCTTGGGAACCCCTTTGTCCAGTCAAAGGCCATTTGGTGGCGAAGTTATTTGGATAATACAAGAAGAAGATCATATATACCTAACCTTGTAACGTTAGAGTCTACTTCCAAGCCTGATAGACATTGCATCCGTTTAGAACAAAGAGGGGATCCAGTTCAAAAGTT
Source organism: Massospora cicadina (assembly GCA_022478985.1). Classification (NCBI taxonomy): domain Eukaryota; kingdom Fungi; phylum Entomophthoromycota; class Entomophthoromycetes; order Entomophthorales; family Entomophthoraceae; genus Massospora; species Massospora cicadina. Next base: position 34,663 of record JAKSZP010006786.1, read on the forward strand.
TTACGATTGCTAATATCCATGACTTAAAGCATAACCTAGATGAAAGATGGGTACCAAAATCCCCTCCATGTCTGGGTTATGTCACTCAAATCCCATCCTTAAAACCAAAAACAACATTATCACTAATAATTAGAGTAATATGTGTTTCAAATTAAGCAGGTCATTCCAGACTTTAAGGGTTTAATATAAAGTAGGCGTCACGAAAGCAATTCCCACTCCTCAAAACCAATGTATTATAAACCTAAATGTAATCATTCATATTTTGTATAACAACAAATGAAGTTAATTAAGGATAAAGAGTTTTCAATATAATGAGCTTAAGAAAAAATGGTCTTCAATGGGTTTCAAAGGGGCCCACGAATTCCCAGGTAGGCAAGGTAAGATTTGTCAATCAATTTTAAAATTAGATAAAAAACCATGAATCAGATAAAACCATAAATTTATTAATTTGATAATAACGTTTGTCATTATAGGGATTTTAGCTTTATTATGATCGCCTCCCATACATTAGGGATAATTCCCAAAACCCGCCTATATCAGGTTGTTGGGTTTATCTTTTTCCTAGATTTTATTAGAAAAAAATCTTAAAGATCAAAATAATCTAAAAAAAGATTCCACCTTTCCATTATCTATTAAAGCCCTTTATGGGGCCAAAATCCTTTGTATTAGTACTAGTTCTGTGCTGTTGGGTTTGGTTGTTTCTAGGACTCTGACAAAATAAATAAAGCAATTAACTTAAAGATCAGAAATTCTGTACAAGACTTACAATAGACATAAGCACTCTTCACCATCTAACAGTATAACTTATCCATTTTCCCATTTTATCAGAATGGCGATGCCTCTTGATCTGGAGCTGTTATCCTTAGTGCTTATACATCCACAATTGAATAAAAGTTTCTTTAGCACATCAGTTCACTAAATAACAAACCAAACTTTCAAATCAGTTTGATCTCTTTGCGAAGAGAACCCTATGATTACATCTTTAGGGCTACACGCCTGTATGAGTGGCATGATTCTGATATTACTTAAAGATAAGCCCAAAATAGCCCTGGCGGATTGACCATAATTCACCAACTATTATTTATAGTTACGATTATTTGAGCGCCTTGAGATGAGACAAGATTGAGTCAAAAATGATTAGTCATTGAATTGACTCCAAATCAGATGATAAGTTGATGTTGACATATGAAAATAATGAGATGTCAACGTATGACAAATAATAAGTGGATCGCCTCAAACTAAGATGATTGTGAATTCAATAAATGGTAAAAACTTCTGGAAACAATGAGAATATTGTAGAATGAATAGTCTAAGCAAAAGGTTTGGTATCAAACAAAGTCACTGACATATAGTCAATAGAAGAAGATTGAAGGAGGAGAATTTTTAGTATAGGAAGTAGAGCGGAATAGCAAGTATCCAATGAAAGTATTACAATAGAATAAAGAAGTACTGTTGGGCAATTGCTCCGTATTTATATCTTTATTTATTTAAGCATGCTTTGAGGCTGGCAATCCCCATATTTTCTGTCTGTTGTTCAGTTGGTTAGATTCTAAGCAAAGCTCTCCAAGCGTATAGCAAATCTATCGCCATAGTTATAACAATAATTCTCACTACAGGGACTCATTGTTCAACCACTAAAAAAGAAAACTCTCCAGTTGTCAACTATGTCACATCAGGCCTGCATTGACAGGAAATTCTTCCTGTCCACTGTACCAACTTAATTTGCAGAAATTAAACTTACCTTGAACACTGTGCTTAAAAATCAGGATGAGCTTCTTCATGAAGTTTGTATTGATAAGCTGCCTCCATTTGATTGCAATGGGAATATCCACAGATTATTTAAGTGATTTGAGTTTGCAGTGGAAAGTGACTTGTATTGCCATAAAATGAAATTATTTATATCCATCTTGGATCTTAGAAGTGACAATCAAGTCACCTGCTATTTTTATACAATTCTGTTACCTACCAAGAAGTGAAGGATTCTGTACTGTTGTTGTTCAGGGGTACCGCGAAGATGTTGCAGTGGAAGGCTGAGTTCTTAATCCTTGGGTTTCAATGGAATAAGACCTAACTGCTTTTGCTGATCAATTTATGGTGGAAGTAACATATTAATCAGGGCGGAGACTCTATCCAAATTTGACATGTGCATTGTAATGACCTTGGCGGTGAAGCCATATCTTGAGCTCTACAACGTCATGACTCCAATTTTGGGTGATGACGTAACCCTGCTCAATATTATTAGATTTTGTTTCAGCTATCCGCTACCTTTCTTTTACCCAATACAGAGCGAAAACATCCCGCTGTCATCAATAACCCTTCTTATCTAGGAGAATTCTCCTGTCCTGTTCAGATTTCATATAGTAACCACTAGCCATACTACTATGCGCCTCGCTCTCATCTGAGTTACCCCCAGCATGTCAACTTCTGCCCCAGCCTAGCTTTTGTTAATAATCATCTGCCCAGCTACTGACGTGGCTCTAATTACGCTGACTGTCAGCAGTCTAATTATTGGCCTGACCCAGCATGCGAAAACCAAGGGCGTAGACACTACATGGTAAATTGTTTTGAATGCAGTTGCCCGAGGCATCTGTAATGAATTTGCCTCAATTGACAAGTCCAATACGTACAGCAGGAACAGGATTATCTGGGAAAGTCAGAAAAGAGTAGAGACAAAGCTATCTAACTTCAATATTCCAACCTCAAACGTCCCACCTGAACCTATCCACATACAATCAGCGGAAGTACCTCAGTATGATGATGTATTCCTATATCAGCAGTCGGTTGGAGGGGTGAATGTACTGACAAGCGCAAAACAAGGACATGGCTGAAGAAGGACCTCAGGAGCAACTGAAGCCTTATGCATGTCAAATGTTTAACCAAGTTTCTTCAGACGAGCCAGATCCATCCTCTGATGCGCTTTTCTTAAAGGGGTAAACGTCGCCCTCCCTGTGGATGCTATTGTTTAAGAATACCCCTAATTTGGTGAGGGTTACATGAGCCTCTTTGATAAAGAGATCCTTTAAATGTCTATGTAATAAAGAATCAGAATTCATCTTATTCTGTATGTACATACTGTGACATTGTTGTAGCAAAAAACTGAATCCGTGCTATAATAAATATGAGCGCTCCTGTAAAGTAGTGCCCACTAAGTTGCTGGCAAAGTTGCCATTAAAGCCTGATGTGGAATATCGCATGGTGTATGGGACTGCAGGTGTGGAAATTGCGGTTTTTGAGGGAGCTTACTATGCACTACCCTTGAAGGTTGGGTCAATTATTATGATAGCTCTGGCAATTGTGTTGCCAAATGATAATTAAAACCTGTTAATTGGAACAGCTTTCATGTAAGACTTTGGGGCTGTCGCTAATATGAAAAAAGAGACCTTTATAATATTGGGTAAGCGGAACCCTATTTTAATTTACCTCCAGCGGAATAATAGAGGACTTAGTGCACATGGGACATATCAACCTTGACTATAGTGATGGGGTGATTCTGGTATGCTACAACAATTAAAAAAGAGGACCTGAGCCTTCCCCCGCAGATATTTGATTATCATGGGCTGCATCTAAGAGCTTCTGGGTCTATATCCATCCCCTCCGGACACCAATATATTATAAACACTAAGTTAAGGGTGGAAGTAACAGCTGGGCTCTATGGGGAAATTATTGGACCTCATCAGCAATCACGGTTTGAGCCCCATGTGGCTCCAGGTATTGAACTACCAGGTCATGGGGAGATCAAGGTTCTACTTGTGAACTTACAAATAGAACCATTGCAAATCTGCCACCATCAAATAGTACATATTTACACTTGACCCCTGTTGAGGAGGTCCTTCAGATTCACGAATTTGGGTTTCTAGATAAACTTGGTCTTTCATTGAGCCGCAGCCTAGAGTAATGATGGTGGTACTGCGCAATAACTTAGTCAGATTAACGGAAGTACAGAAGGATTGAGCGATGTCTTTTATTTAAAAATATAAGGAGATTTTTGCTGTTGATGACAAAAATTTAGTGTGTGCTTGGGAATAGTCCATCAATTGGACACTGGTGATCATCCCCCATCAGATCTTGGTCTATCCACCTATCTAGGGCAGCTGAGGAAGTAGTAACTGAAGAAATTGAAAAGCTGCTGGAGCAAGGGAAGCTTGAACCATCAAAGAGTATGTGGGTTTCGCCCATCAATTGTCAAAAAGAAGGACGATACCAACCAGGTAGTTTAGACTACTGTAAGCATAACAGTATCACCAAGAAGGACTCATATCCCTTGACGAGGATTGACAATGCTTTTTAATGGTTAGAGGGAACTAGTTACTTCTCAGCAATGGATTTGATATCAGGATATTGCCAGATCAAGTTGCTCATGGCAAGACAGGAGAAATGCATCATAATCACATCAAAGGGGCTTTTCAAAAAGCTGTTGTGCATTCTCAGGTACCTTGATGATATCAATGTCTTTTCATGTACATTCACTGAGCATCTTTCCCATCTGGATGAGGTCTTCCTCCAACTTACTGAAGCCAACATCAATATCAAGTCCCATAAAACCCACTTCTTTATGTAACAGCTGGAGTACTTTGGGTTTGTGGCAGACTTAAAGGGTTTGAAACCGCAGCCCTCTAAGGTGGTTGCCATCAGAAAATGACTACGCCGATCAGTAAATTCAACATACAGTTGTTTTTGGGAATAATCGGCTACTACCATCACTTTATGCCCAGCTTCAGTTGTATTGGAGGTCCGCTATTTGAGATATAAAAATGGATGCTGTGTTCAAATGGACAGAATGCCATCAATGCTCCTTTGACACACTTCATATGATGCTATTCAGTGTGCTGGTGCTGTGCTATCCCTATTTTTGATAAAGAGTCTTCGTCCAGATGGATAAATCCCTTTTCGCCATTGGGGCGGTCCTATTCCAAAAAGATGATGAGGGGAAGAGCACACCGTTGCATACTGCAGTCAGATACTGAGCTGCCATGAGCGTAATTATTTTGTGATTAAGTGGGTGTGCTTAGCAGTGATCTATCCATATAAGCAATTTAGAGTGTACTTGCATGCAGTGAAGTTCTAGGTTGTAATAGATCACGTTTTATTACTCTAGTTGCAGAATATCAAGGATCCTGAAGGGCGGCTAGCCCAATAGGCTCTTAAAATGCAGGCATATAACTTTGAGATCCTTTACTGACCTGGAGCAAAACACCTGAACGCTGATTGCTTGTTGATATACTAACAATTGCAGCTAAGGTCGTATCTGAGCAACATAATGTAGGATAATATGTTCAGGGGAAAATATGATGATGAGCCGCCTCAAGTCATAAAGACATTAAATGAAATGCGAGCCAATATCTTCCAGAATAATGGGGAGTTGTACAATCGGATTGGAGACTTGATAGTGAACTTCTCGTAACCCTCAGCATGGCCTATCATTATCATGAGCATGCATAAGGCAGTTGAGTTATAAGAGCATGCGCAAGACGATTGAATCGTTGTGCCCTTAGTTTTATTGGGAAAGCATGAACTTTGACGTGCTTGAAACTATTTCCTGATGTCACCAGTGCCAAGTGAAAAGCCGTTCTACCAGGAGACTTCATACCATCTAGTAAAACCCATTTTGCTTGGCATACAGTTTCCCTTGCTGTTGTTGGCCCTCTGCCAACGGGAGCTAAAAGGTGCCAAGTACATTCTGGTGGCGATCAACCAACTCTAATCAGGTGGGTTGAAGCAAAGTCAATATGGGATTTGGGGGAAGTCATATTGGCCAAGTCTGTGATGAAATGTATTATTCAGCAATATGGCTGACCTCAGTTCATCCTTACTTCCAATGGAACCTACTTCACCTTGCATATCCTATTCAAGGTGAAAGAGCCAATGGGCATCCCCAGGGTTCTGAAAACCCTATACCACCCTGAGTCTAACGGGTTGGTTGAGTGAATTAATTGGACTAGGTGAACATGCTCCAAAAATTGGTAACTTATCAGCCTTCCAATTGGAGTTCCCTTCTTTCTACTGGCATGTTCGCTTACAACATTAGCTATAACTATGCCTTGGGTTTAGTCCTTTCCAACTACTTTATGGATGTCACCATGACATTCAGGAACTTCTTTATGAGTGTGTTGAAAATTGGCAGAATTGATCCACACCCTTTTTTGCTAACAAAGCTGACACATTAATTAAGTTACAAGCCAAAGTGTACTAGTTTAGCTTAGCTAGGAAGATAAAGAATCAGGTTGCCAATTAGATATGGTGTAGTGGCATAGCTTAGTTCAAATATGGGTAAATGGTTCAATTTCATGATTAACATGGGTTTGGTCAAAAGTAAAATTTGGTCAGCATTTAGATTGGTCCATTTGATGTTATCAAGAAAGTGGGTGTTAATGCCTATACCATCAGTGGCCCATCGAGTAGTTGGATTATCACCCAAATGCATGTGAAGTTCCTCTGGGCATATAAACAATAGGAAACTTATCATCCAGTCAAGGGGGAAGTATCAGGATTCTGATATGACTGGATGATAAGCCTAAAATAGCCCTGGCGGATTGATCATAATCCACTGACCATGATATATAGTTACAATTATTTGAGCATCTTGAGATGAGGTAATATTTGTAATGGGCAAAAAGTGTCCCAGATTTTGACCGCAATATTGCCTTTGGATTGGCGGATGGATGCCAAAAGATTGTCTGATATGAGGTTTTTCAAGGTAAGTGTTTTGACTTATCATACTCACCAATTCATCCTTGGATCTAGGGAAATTTGAAAAACGAGAATGACGTACACAGGTAAGCAAGGATTCAATCACAAAATTAGCTTTTCTTAATTATTGTTGAATAAAACCATGATGACTAATTAATCCCAATAACATAGGGCACTGCGAACAACACAAGAAAAACCAGAGTATTTGGCAGATTAGTTTGTGGCAAACCTCAACTTTTTGTTAATGATATAAACTAGGTTTTCCATGTTATATCAAGCAAGACAAGGCATGAGAAGCCCTGAAGCCACCAGAGAGACCCATGCAAGGGCGGGGAACAACAAAAAACTCTGGACTGAGTTCACAATTGTGAAGGCCCGACCTTTAAATGTCACCTTTCCAGGGAGCCCCTTCACACTATTATTTACACCCCTAAAGCATAAAGAATAGCTCAGGAGGGGCACGTCCCAGCGCTGAGTCAGATTGAACCTCAAACCCCAAAATACAAATTTTATTTGAGATTCAGAATCTGAATCTCAAGTCAAGATGTAACGATCCATCCAACCTGACCATTACATTACTGGGTCAGAAAGAATTAGTTATTGTATCGCCTCTAAATAAAGGCTATAAGGTGATGTTGACATATGATGAATAATGAGATGTCAGAATATAACAAATAATAAGTGGATCGCCTCAAACTAAGATAATTATGAATTTAATAAATGGTAAACTCTTCTGGAACCAATGAGAATATGGCGGAACAAATAGCCTAAGCAAAAGGTTCAGTATTGACTGAAGTCACTGATATATAAGTGGTATGAAAAGATTGAAGGAGGAGATTGTTAGTATAGGAAATAGAGCGGAACAGCGGGTATCCACTGAAAGTATTACAGTAAAATAAAGAAGTGTTGTCAGGGTAATTGCCCCTTATTTATATATTTATTTGGCTAATTATGTTTTGAGGCCAAAGATCTCCATATTATCGTCATATTGCTCAGTGGTATGATCCTATGCAAAACACTACTGGCATATAGCCAATCTATCATTAAAATTATAACAATGGGAAAATTATTCAAAAATCAATCACTGCTGAAGAGTTAAGAAATTAGACATGTCAGGTCCATTTTGGTCAATATAGATCAGACTTTGTGCATGGTTGCATCATTAAACGCAATGAAAGACATTGGTGGCCCAGAGTGTATAATCATGGAGTCAGGACCTAGTGTTTATTCCCTCAATGACTTGAAGAGATAAGATTGCTCTTGCTTCATAACTGCTATGCAAATTACAGTTGGAGAACTAAAAGTATAAATCAAAACCTTGGTGGACACCGGGGCCACAGCTAATAATATGATCTGTCAGTGGTGGAGGCCTTAGACCTTGAAGTCATGATGGGTTCACCTGTATTAGGTGCTTTACAGGTTCCAATGGTCACACTTCTCTGTGAAAACCACTACATTTTGTAGTCCATGAACATGCGTTTATGGCCAATTTTGCAGCAAATCTAAAGCATTTTACCCAATGATCCTGGGATAAATTGGTGACACCATTTATTAAAGAACATTGATTTTGAAGAAAAGTTCTTGCCTTTACCTCAAATCTTTTTTCAGGTAAATTCCTTTTTTTCACCGCTGGTAACAGGGAGCTCAATGGTGGCAATAGTTGTGTACTTCTCTACAGGAATCATGACTGCCATCCATACCTTACTCAAAATTCAGACGCCCTTTACTACCTTTTTAATGTTGGTGGCGCTATTCACCTATCAAGCCACGCAGAATTTATTCTGAGATTCCAGCTGACTGTTGAGATCATCAATTCATTTTAATTACATCCACACAAGACCAATGAAGTTAAAACTCTATAGATCTGTATTGATGATAAGATGGTTTAAGGTTGGTTGATTTAACACTCCCCTTTTTTACCCTCTTGTGGTATCTATAAAAACCTGATGGCAACTTGATACCTTGCGTATATTATGGCCATTTGAGAATAGTAACAGTCCCAGATCCATACCCACTCCCTCTTGAGGTTGCTATCATCCTGTGGGAATTCAGACTTTTTGTTGCTTGCTGGTGCATTTTTCGCCAGAATTACCACAATAATCTGCAGTAGAATAAGATTCTCAACTATGGGATATTTATTTAGGGTGGTTATGTTGACACCACTTAGATTAAATTAGGAGAAATAAAATAGAAAAATACGGAAATGTTTTTAGTTAATTTATTAGTTGTTGCGATGGGTTGAAAAGAGAACCCTATAATTATGTCACTGCTTAGTATATAAATAATCTTAAGTTCAAAGTGAGACATCCAAGAAATTCACTATAAGCTATGAATATTAAATTAGTAAATATGAGGTTTCGATCTATTGGATCTCTTGAGCTTGCTTTGCTCTTTGGAATGGCCGCATAAGGGTCAGAAGGTAAGACCAGTCCGTTAGGCAAGGATTTCTTATATTAGAACCTATCACCTTTGGGGAAAGTTTTATATCTGAAGGGACCCACACCAAGGCTATAAAATAGGGTGGTCCCCACGTAGGTGGTTTAAGCAAATTGTTAATGGAATGGGAAGGAGCCTCAGATGGATTCCCTTTTTTCCACCATATGGATTGAGCAATCTAAATAAACAAACTCGTGCTATTTAGCCAAGGAATATTGATGACAGTAATGCCACAATTCAAGAGATTCTACTGAGAATTGGCCAGGGTCTTTACGCCAATTTTGTCCTCATGATTAACTGAAGCACTCTTATTGCAAAATTGGACTTATAATTGTTTGATATTACCCCCTTCAAGGGTGTTATAGGAAGAGTAAGGCCTCAAGAATTGAGAAAGGGCCTTCACAGTTAGACACGAGCTTCTCACTTCTGGGTGTGATATGATTATGGTATTATAGCGCCAAGTCTGACATTTTTAAGGTAGGTAGAGGGGGCTAAAACTTGTTAATGGCTTGACTCTCTTTGGTGACAGTCGTGGCCAAGTTGGTCATTGCCTCTTATTGCAACTGGATGATATGCTGGGCTAACTTATTCATAGCTTGCTAAGAAACAGTCTTATTGGAGAATATGTCTTTGGCTAGTAATGCTGGCACCCCGGATTCTCAACCATACAACACTCAAAAAAGTGACATTTAAGGATCTGGTGATAGCTGATACAGTAAGCAATGAGGGCACTGGGTAAGTAAAAATCCCAGCGAAGATGGTCTGAAGTGGCCATTTTTTTGTAAAATAGAGTCAAGGGTCCCAATGGCTCGTTCCATGGTACCATTGGTTGAGGGGTTATAGGGGCTGAGAAAAAGCTGTTGTGTTCCCATAAAGGTAGCGAGGATCTTCACACTTTAATGGTAAAATTTACCCATTGTCACAGAAGAGGACCTGAGGACAAATATAGCGATAAAATATATATTATTGAAGGAACATGGACATGGCTTTGGCAGTTTGAGCAAGAAGAGCCACTGCCTCAACCCACTTGGTAAAGTGATCTATGTACTCTAAGATGTACCAGTTTCCCCCAGTAGTCTGAGTAGAGGGACTACCACATCTATACTAATGGTTTTAAGGTTTGCTGAGGCTTAGTGGGTTGTCACCAATACTGGGTCTTGTATCTAGATTGGTTCTTACATGTCAGACAGGGATCCAGGACTTTAGTTTTTGTTTCCATGATGCTCTCCCAGTAATACCGCTCTTTAACACAATCATAGGTTTTCTGTACTCTGCTATGACCTAAGATGGTATGGGACTCCAAGATCATGGGTACTCGCTCTGATGGCCAAAGTTGGGGCAAACAATTCACCCCTATTCTCTTATATAATTTCCTGCATTTCCTCTTGGTGTTGTGGGAGTGTCGAGCTAATGTTTTCCTGATGTGTTCATCCTCGTCTTCCAAGGCATCAGGGGTCATAAGGGGGTCGTGCATCCTCTCAGCTTTAATATTGTCCAGGAGAAGGATAGGCAACTGAGTCAAACAATCAACGTTCATATGGAGGTTCCAGCTTGTTGCTCAATCTTCATATTGTAGTGTTGGAGCTTTAAAGCCCAGCGAGCCAACCGTCCAGTGGGATCTTTCATTTTTGTAACCATTTCATGGAGGCGTGGTCAGTAACCATAGCGAAAGAAGTTCCATTTAAGAAAGGTTGTAATATTTTACAACCAGCAGTGCCACGAGGACTACTTCTAAGTGATGTTATAATTGCGTTCAGCTTTGGATAACGACTTGCTAGAATAAAAGATTAGTTGATTTACGCCATTAGGAACCAATTAAGCTAGAATGGCCCCAACAGCATAGTCGGAGGCATTGGTAAACAAGATGAAAGGTTTATCATAATCAGGGTGACGCAGTATTGGAAGCTTTTGCAACAACTGCTTTAATGTCACAAAGACGGCCTAATGCTCATCTCCCCAAAGAAAAGTGACATTCTTAGCCAATAGCCGGACAAAAGGCTCACTTAGCTGGGCGAACTTGGGAAAAATCGGTGGTAATACCCCATCATACCCAAGAATACCTGGATATTGCACAGGGTTTTTGGAGCAGGCATTTTTACTTTGGCCTCAACCTTGTCTTGGAGGGGTTGAATCTCTTCCTTTGATATGGCGTGTCCAAGGAAATTTTTTCCTCTGGAAACGTGTGCACTTGGAAGGCTTTAACTCGATATTGGCCTCACGTAGGCGCTTAAACACTGCCTCCAGGTGAGTAAGATGTTTGTTGAAAGATTTTTAGAACACCATGATGCCATCGAGATAACCAATAATGCAACTTATCTTCAGATCCTGCAATATGCAGTCCATGGCTCGCTGGTTAGTTGCGGGGCATTAAATAACCCTTGAGGTAGTTGGGTAGATTATAAGAGAACCTCAATGTAAATAAGAGCGCATTTCTCCTTATCATTGGAAGGGAAGTCCATTTTTCAATAACCGCTAGCCAGGTCCATAGCTGAAAATAAGCTAGAGCCGGATAGTTAGCTATTTTATCGTGAATTTAGGGGATATGATAACTATCCTCCTTGGTAAGGTTGTTTAGTTTATGGTAGTCCATAACTACTCAATAAACTCCGTTTTTCTTTTTTATCAGTAGAAGTGTGGATGACCAAGGGCTTTGGAACATCACCAGCAACCCAGCTTCCAACAATTGCTTTAGCTCCGTTCACATTTGTACCTCCTCAACTCAAAATTTATGGTAAGGTTTATATTGGATAAGACAGGCATCCCCCAACATAAAGTAAGCGTCCAACCTTCATGTGCCCATAGTTAATTTCATAGTTAGAGAAAATGTCGCTATAGGAATCCAATAACTTATGATTTCTTTTAAGCTCTGAAGTGGTTAAGTTATCAAAAATTTGAACAGTGGTCAAAGTACATAATGATTACTCAGCAGGAGGCCCATATCCGCCATAGACCCAATAAACCAAACTTGTTTAATGTTATCAATAGGGGCCAGCAGGTCTCTTCCAATCTCCTGGTGCTTATTGAAGACTGTTGGGATTTGACCTGCCCCCAATCAATTTAATTCGAATTTCCCTAATTCTGATACCTCTCTGTAAATTCTCTAACAGAGCCTTATTTTCTGCCCCTAATTGATTTGTTAAAAGGAAGCCTGAAGTCGACTCCCAACTTAACAACATCAGGATGCTGAAGATCTTGCCGGTGGAGAATGTAACTATCCTGAAAGTATTAGGAGGAAAACCTCGCCTATAAAAATTCACGCCTTTTCTTAAATAAAGTTACGTTTTTATCCTCAATTCATCTTTAGTTTTACTTATTTCTAGAGCCTCTGTACAGCAAGCTCCTCTCCGGCAATCAACTTCACCAGATAATACAATAGGTCACTCATCACCTATTATCAAGCATATTGAAAGTTACCAGTCCCTACATTTAAGATTCCCTGCACTCCCTGCTGTCTGCGGGACATTTTATCCCATCCATTTTGGTACGCTTCAGAGGAACTATTGCCCTAAGCTACCCTATCCTGACAAAATAATTGGTGCTTTCTGCCAGGTAATCTCCCGAGCTACCTGGTGAATAAATATATTTACAATGGATTATTCTCGCCAAGACTCTACTTGGCCACTTACTGTAATATCTAGTGTCATTCAATGGGTAACTTCCAATGGAAATCATGACCATGAGAACAGCAAACCCAATTTTATGCAATTCTATGCTATGCTCGATATTTCTATTCCAGCCCTAGAACCTCAAAACTGTCATTTTCAACCTACAGGTGTTGCTGATACTATTAATCAATTACTTCTAGGTGCCCTTTTCCCTGGAGACCGCTCCCATCATAACCAAGCCTCTGCCATTCCTGATAATATGCAAGTGCTATATGAATCTGCCACCTTACCTGACTCTGAGTTAGGAGTATCTCGCACATAGAGATATTTAAAACAATTTTCACACCCCGCTCTTCACCATTTAGTCCAAATGATGGGGATTCACTATCAGGAAATCTTGAAACAGTTTACCTTGTCACAAGAGTTACACTCCTACCTCTTAGATTTCTACAACTTGGCTTCTTCATTTTTAAGAGATAACCGTGAGGCTATTCTTGAAAACCGCGCCCAACTTATCTCTATTCAAAACCAACTCTCCCAACTGGATGTGGGAGTGGCTAGCCTGCTTTGCGAGGAAGTAGCTGCCCAATTTACTGAGACCACCACAATTATTGAGATTCAGTTGCAATAAGCCATTATTAACCTCGCCAGCCAATTTAATGCTTTTACTGAACATACTTTTGAACGAATAAGCCAGATTGAATCAACAATCCAACCAGCGTTTAATGTCTCAAGCGTGCCTGAGATTCCAGGGCCACTGGCCCTGTGGGTCCCCCAGGCCCTCGGGGAGCAAGGATCAGCTGGTCCCACAGGAGTGATGGGGCCCCCTGGTCTGGATGGAAGTGAAGGGCCACCTGGACCAACTGGCCCCTGGGATATGGGCATCCTGGTCCTCGTGGGCCCTCTGGGCCTCCTGGCCCTCCTGGCCCTCCAGGTTTGACTGTGCACTTACCTTCCCCTCCAGAGGATCCTTCCTCAAATAGCTGTCTTCTTACTCTCAAGCAAAACCTTGAAAATATTGCTCAAAGCTGTTGGCTATCTCGCTTTGGAGAACCTATTGATCCAAACCTTACTGTTGATGCAATTAAGGAAGGGTTGGATAACTCCTACCATCTTTACGATTCTCTCACTGACGATTTAACTCACCAAAAAGATAAAAAATGTTAGGTTGTAGCAAGACAATTATGAGCTCCAAACCCTAGTTCAAAATCTACATGTCGAAATGGAATTATTACGCAACAAACTACAACAAAAAGCATCCACTGAGTCTCTAATTGCCCAAGTTTGGGGCTCTTCAAGACGATCTGAACCATTTTAGACGACAAGCTGATTTAAATCAGAATCATGTGCCTCCATCCGAATCCAAGCTATCCAAAGTCAATCAAATTAGCCCAGTAAGCGTTAATGTTAATTTCAGCTCACATGGGAACTACGTTTAAACCTTCTTTTAAAGTCAATTTCACCCCAGATTTGGAAGTATTGCTTTATTTCTATATATATATATATGAGAACGAGATGGAGGAAGCTCCTGATTGACAAAAGGTTAAATACTTACACCCTGCCTTAGTAGATCCGCCCAATAAATTATGGTACCCCACCTCATGAGATTCAGCACTTGGGCTGAGTTAAAGGCTGCACTTATTAAAGAATTCAGTAGTGATCTCACCTTGGCAAATCAGAAACAAACCTATATGAGTATTAAGTTAAGACGTGGCGAATCTCCTGCAGAGTTTGCTGCTCAATTCTACGCTGAGTCTCAGACATTGGTAACTAAGAACCTCCTCACTCTCATTGATGCTGTTGTTGCCATCCTGTCTGCCTTAGAGTTTAACCCGCAGCTCCATCTTCACATGACTTCTGTTAAACGAAATTTTACTTCTATTTTAGATACTAAAGAGGCCCTTCTTGAAATTCCTAATTCTGTAGTTACTGCTGCTTCAACTTCCACCTCACACCCTCAAATTCATGTGGTGAACAACAATGAGTCTGGAAAAATTTGAGCTGGACCTAACTGCACCTATTGTGGTCGTCGCATCCACACCATTCAGCATTGTTGGACGAAAATGGCCGAATAGAAAGCAAAAGAGGTGTCATCATAGGGCGAGAGGCTCCCTATGCTGACAACTTTACTGCGCCTCAAGAACAATCAGTTCATACTGTTTCCGCTGACCTTGTTGGCTTTAGTGCTACTTAAGAGGAAACCCCTACTGAGCCTTCAATTGAATTTAACCCAGAAATATTTCTTCTTATCCTCTTTCTAAGTTGGCCCCTGCAGCTAAATATTCTATCCCAGCTCAGTGGGGAGTGATGATAACCCGTATTGAAGCAGTGGTCCACAAGGTGAAGGTTCTTGCTATCGTTGACTCTGGCTCTCCGATTAACATCTTTTATTCTCAACTAATTGGAAAAAATAAGAATCAGCCTGATCTTAACCATTCATCAGAATATGGGACCACTGGTACCACAAATGCTCGAGCTATAGGTGCTTACTCCCACTTGCCCCTAAAGTTAGGCGGCCTAGAGCTCTATATTCCTGCTGTAGCCTTGGATAATAAAAGCTATGACCTCCTATTGGGCACTGGGTTTCTTATAGAACATGCTGCCATTATTAACTTTAAGGATAATTTCATTTCAATATTAGGATACCGTGTCCCTTTACTTTTAACTTCTGCTCTTAAGGAAAAGAGGAAGTGGAAGTTGAGGACATGCCTTCTTGAGTCTCCTGATTCCGTTGAGCATTTAAAATATCATGTGTTGGGGTCCAAAGTTAAGTTGCCCCCTCCCATGGTCATGGCTGAGGAGGGGATGCCTTTACATTCTCCCCAAGTCCTTACCATACCTTCGCAGGCCCAAACCCTGGTAGACACTGGGATACAGTTGTTTCCCCCTCCTAATCATTTGCTTGAGATATCCAGTCTACCTAACCCTTCCATATTCAAAGCTCTCCCCTGTTCAGAGGTTTTAGATCCCGCTTATTAAGGCACTGTCACTGTTCTTTTAGCCAATCTCTCCCGGTCTCCTAAAGTCATTGAGCTGAACCAACCTATCACTTACATCCGCCTCTTACCTTATGACCAGGTAATGGGGGTTCATGGCGTTGGGACCCTTCATGACTTTGGTTTAGATGAGCCTCCTTTTGTTGCTGCAGTGCCTGTACAAATTGATTCTGATTTGTCAGCTAAGCAAAAAGCGGCTGCCAAAGCTTTGATTGATGAGTATTCAGATATTTTCTCATCGGGCCTTCACAATTATGCCCATATGCAAGGCGTTCAACATCAGGTCGATACTAGAGATGCTGCTCCTTTTTTCTCTCAACCTTATCACAAAATAAAAAAGCGAAGAAGCCCAGGTTACCCTCGAATTAAAGCAACTGCTCGATGCTGGCCTCCTTTAACCATTACATAGTCCCTGGTCCTCCCCTCTCCTGTTGATTAAAAAAAGGACAGGTGCCATTCATGTTGTTATGGACTATTGACGATTGAATTCCATTACGCGCAAGGACAGCTACCCTTTACCCCGCATTGACAAATCCTTACACTTCTTATCTGGCTCCCAATACTTTTCTGCGATGGACCTGGCCAGTGGCTACTGGCAGATTGATCTTTCCGCTGAGGATCATGCCAAGTGTGCCCTTGTTTCCCATAAAGGGTTGTTTGAGACCACCCATATGCCGCAGGGGTTATGAAATGCCTCTGCTACTTCCAACGGGCTATGGTTCAGTTTTTTGGGGACCTTAAACTCATGTGTGTGTTAGTATACCTTGATGATGTCACTGTTTTTATGAACATTCACTGCACACCTCGATCATCTTTGTCAGGTATTTCAGCAACTATGGGAGGCCTCCTTAGACTATAACCCTCTAAGTGTAAATTCTTTGAACGAGAAATGGAATTTTAAGGTCACAGGGTGACGCGGCAAGGTATCATCCATCCCAGATAAGGTCTCTGCAATTTGAACGCATGCCCACTCCAAAGAATTTGCGAGACATCCAAGTCTTTCTGGGAATGGTGGGCTACTACCGCCAGTTATCTCTCACTTCGCTGACCTTGCTGAACCCTTATTTGAACTCTTACACAAAAATGTGCCCTTCTTTTGGGGCCCTGAACAACAACAGTCCTTCGACTCCCTATGGACTGCATTAACATCAGCCCCCATCTTAATACATCCTAACTTTGAGCAACCTTTTGTTCTCTTCACTGATGCCAGTGACACCGCTGTAGGCGCCATCCTTTCCCAGTTAGACCAAGACCAAGTTGATCACCCGGTTGCCTATTTCAGCAAGATGTTAACCAAGGCAGAGCATAATTACTCAGTAACTAAACGTAAGTTCCTGGCAGTTTTACTTGCTATCAAACACTTCCTCCCCTATTTGTATGGTAAAAATTATACAATAGTTACCAATCATTCCTACCGCCGTTGGCTTTGTCAAATAAAAGATCCCAATGGGAGGTTAGCTCGCTGGGCCCTCAGGCTCCAAAATTATGATTTTTCTATAGTTCACAGGGCTGACACATTTCATCAAAATGCAAATGGGCTATCTCGCTTCCCTATTTTACATGTAGCTATCCTAAAGAAGATCGACTTTTTGAGCTTCTCTCTCACCCTAGATTGTGTCTCAAGAGTCTCCAGACATTCAAGCCCAATTGAAGAAGATGGCTGCTAACACTAAAGTCATTGATGGTGTCTTGGTAAAACAGGTTGGCACCGCTATTCTGCCCTTTCTCCGCCCTTCTCTTCAGACTGAAACTATCATGGAATACCATAAGACCCTTGGGCATGGGGCTATAAAGAAAACCCTTGAGTGGCTAAAAACCAAATGCTACTGAGAGAATATGGCCAAGTCCATTCATGATGTTTACAAAAGTTGCTTCACCTGCCGTTCCCAGGAAAAGTCTGATCCCCGCTTTAAATTTGAGCTCATAGCCCCTGGGGCCCCTTTTGATACTGTTAGCATCGATGTTGTAGGTCTACTACCTGTGGGTGTCTATGGCCACCGCTATATTATCCTTGCCATAGACACCTAACCAAGTGGGTTGAGGCCACTTCAGTCCCTCATGCTACTGCTAGAGCTACTGCCCTCTTCCTGTACCAACACGTATTTTCCCATCATGGGTTCCCGCGGGTACTTTTATCAGACAATGGAAAAAATTTATCTCCTCTATAGTTCAGGAATTAACTTCTTTGCTATGTATAAAGCATCTCTTCACTACACCATATCACCCCGCCACTAATGGCGCGGTAGAGCGTACTAATGGTACTTTAATTCCCATTCTACAAAAATTAGCTGCTTCAGACCCTGTGCATTGGAATGATTTTCTCCTTAGTGCCTTATTGGCCTACCGAGTTAGCTATCACAGGATGATTAAGATGTCCCCTTTCCAAGCCCTATATGGGCGCGAGCCACTTTTGCCTTCCAGTCTTCAACCTATCATTGAATCAGCTAATCTAAGTAATGTAGAGCTTACCCTGAGATGGCTAACTGATGAGATCATACGTCTCCATGCTATGGTCAATGGATCTATAAAAACTACTAATTTTAGAGAAGGAGTTCGAGCCAATGAGCACCGTCCTGCGCTCCCTGAATAGTCTTCAGGAGATCTAGTCTTGTTCTATCACCATCGCCCTGGGGGCAGGACCCATAAGCTTGCCACCACTTGGTCTGACCATTATTGGGTGATACTCTGTAGGGGCCCTGAATACTCTATCGCTGCTACTGGTAATGGCACAGTAGTTAATTTCATCCACAGTTATTTTTCTGCGCAAGTACTATCCCCTTGGCAAGATCTTGAGGGGGGTGTTGTTGGGATTTGACTTGCTCCCTATCAATTTAATTCAAATTTCCCTACTTCTGATACCTCTCTGTAAATTCTCTAACAGAGCCTTATTTTTGCCCCTAATTGGTTTGTTAAAAGGAAGCCTGAAGTCGACTCCCCACCTTAACAACATCAGGATGCTGAAGATCTTGCCAGTGGAGGACGTCGCTATCCTGAAAGGATTAGGAGGAAAACCTCGCCTATAAATATCCACGCCTTTTCTTAAAAAAAGCTACGTTCTTATCCCCAATTCATTTTTAGTTTTACTTATTTCTAGAGCCTCTGTACAGCAAGCTCCTCTCCGGCCATCAAATTCACCAGTTTAATACAATAGGTCCCTCGTCACCTATTCTCAAGCTTATTGCAAGTTACTGGCCCCTACATTTAGGATTCCCAGCTCTCCTCGCTGTCTTCTCGCTGAAGGACATTTTATCCCATCCATTTTGGTACACTTCAGAGGAACTATTGTCCTCAGCTTTCCTATCCTGATAAAGACCATGTCCTTCTTGGTGAGATTCCCATACAGGAGGCTGATTAGTCGTTGATAAGCTGGGTCTAGCACGCTTATCAGATCTCTAGGCTCAAGAGGGCTAACTCTGTCAATGCTGATTAGGTGCAATAGACAGTTGTTTGGGATTATAAATGGTAATCTTCGTGCCAACTACCCTATGTAACCCCCTTAATTACTACCTCTTCAGACGCATAGAAAGGGATACCCTCTAGAGCATTCAATGATGGAGGCAACATTTTAATGTTGTGTCCTGCCGGTTTATAGTGTAAGGATAAGGCGGAGGAGGGGTACTCAACAATGCAAACGTAATCTTTTTTATTGAGCTCTTCATTGGTCAGAATTAGAGGAATCTCAAACTTAAGCATGGAGAGATAGCCCTTCTTCAAGTTAATGACCCCTTCGTACATAAGAATTAACTGGGTCCTAATGAGTATATCATTGGTATTGTTAGCCAAGGCCACCTCTGAGGCTAACAAGATAGGTTTCACAAAACGAATGGGCATAGAAGAGTACATACCAATGGTGTGGGTGTTATTTGGGCTGTCAGTTCCAAATTTTTGGTCATAATCAAGGTAGGGGCCATCTTGATTTTTTATGAGTTTGGTTGACACAACGTTCAACGGGGACCTAGTGTCAATGATAGCCCTGACCGCACTCCATTAATGATAACCTCCACTTTGGTTAAGGTCCATTAAAGTTGGGGGATAGAGAGAAGCCTCTTTTAAATTGAGAGTAGAGGCGAGTCTTTTGGCAGTGTCAGGGAATTTTCTTGAATAGACTGCATTGTATGTACACACTGGGTAGATTGGATTAGAGTGCAATGGTCTGTTTGGCGTCACTGGCAGTATCAATAGCCTCCAGACCCCTCAGCATTTGATAAAGATAAGTTCATCTTAGTATCCTCGCCATATCCACTCTCTCAGGGCTCAACCTGTCAGGTTACCTCCACTTCACCTGGGACTCCTAAAACATAGTGACCCACATCTTCACAACCCCCTTCAGATTCATCATTGGAGGGCTTATCAATGCAAGTTGGGGAGACCATAGGGTGTGAGGTAGGATCAGGACTTCCTTATGGCAAGAGATGTCCTGCAATTGCTCTTCCACCTTATTAATTTTTGAGGGAGGCGTGGGAATTTTCACCACTCGATATTTGACCTTCACAGTAGGGGATTTATGTTGCCCCACAGCTACAGGTTTTGTAGAGTTTGCTGAAGGAGACAGTGTCATGGAGGTGGATTCTTTAACTACGCCAGATTTTGGTTGATCAACGGCAGTGAGCCTTGGGAAAACATGTGGTTTAGCTTTAGAGATCAGGCCCTTGAACCCTTTGTTGGTGGGGACAAATTTCACCTGAGATAGGGGTTTAGGCTAGGGCCACTTAATAGGTTGTTTGGATGTAAAAAGATGATCTTGGTGACAAGATGGGGGCATATATTGCTTCCTCATTGACAAGGATGCACTCTGAATTGCTAGATTATAAACTTCATGTTTGCATAGCAGAAGAAGATCGGGTTTGAGCTGCACTGTAGTGCTGGCCTCGGGGTAGCAACTAGAATAGAGGTCAATATAGCCTCCGTTGGTGGTGCTTCAATTGAGAATTCCTCAATGGTTAGAACCTGGTAATTTGACCCAACTCCTGGATTAGCTTCAGTGTTATAGATATATACAAACTCCAGTAGTGCCTCCTTGATATCACGGAATGTCTGGAGGTGACGCTTAATAAAAATAAGATGCCAAGCTATAGTAGGGTGAGAAGCTAAGCCAGTTATAATGGCTTCAAGAGCATCATCAAGTGGTAGCATTTTTTCGAGCACCAAGAGCAGAGCTTCAGCATAAAATCAATCAACATTTGTGGCAAGCGATCTATCCTTTTCATGGTAAGGCACATAAAGGCCTGTTTTTTTCTTTTGTAAGCTCTGCATGGAGCACAGCTCTTTGTTAAGCGCTTGTTTAACCTCCGCACAGGTGCTGAGGTTGACCATGTTGGGAACCATTATATCTTGAGCTATACTGCTCAAGCAAGGAAGGATGTACTTAATTTTTGATGGCCAGTTGTTCCTTCCATCATAAATTCATATATAAAAAAAGGGAATGAGGCAATTCTATCCTCTCCTGGGTAAACTTATCTTTTAGGGGGTTTATGAAGAACACGGGAGGCACCATGAGGGCCTTGAGAAGTGTGTTTCTTAAGCCGTTTGAGGTGAGACAAAGCACTGTCTAGCTGGAGTTCCAGAGTAAATTGCTGGGGGCTTATTTCAGCAAGGAAGTCGTGAGGTTTACCTACCCCGCCAACCTTCATCTTTACTAATTTGTTTGAGGTGTACATGCCCCCTATAATGAGCACCACTTGTGGGAATTCAGGCTTTTTTGTTGCATTTCTGGTGCATTTTTCACCAGAATACCCACAATAACCTGCAGGAGAATTAGTTTCTCAACTATAGGATATTTATCTGAGGTGGTTATGTTGGCACCTTTTAGAATAAATCAGGAAATCTAAACTAGAAAAATAAGAAAGCTTTTTAGTTTTTTCATTAGTTATTGTGATGGGCTGAAAGAGAACATATAATTATGTTACTTCTTAGTATATAAACAATCTTAAGTTCGAAGTGAGACAGCCAAGGAATTCAGTATAAGCTACAAATATCTAAATTAGGAAATATGAGGCTTGTACCTATTGGATCACTCAAAACTCGCTTTGCTGCAATGGAATGGCCGTGGAAGGGTCAATAGTAGGTAGGCCCAGTCTGTTAGGCAAGGATTTGATTTATTGGAACTAATAAGCATTGGGAAAAAATTTACACCTGTAGGGACCCTCACTGAGGCTATAAAAGCGTGTAGTCCCCATAGGTGGCTTAACTAAATTGTGTATAGAAACAGTTGGGACCTTGGATGGACTCCCGTGATTTCACCGCATGGTCAGAGAGATCTGACTACTTAAACTTGTGCTATTTAACAAAGAATTATTAATGACATTATTGCCCAATTCAAGTGCCTTCACCAATAATTGGACATGGTGTTTTGCCAATTTCGTCCTCATGATTAACTGAAGCACTCTTATTGCAAAATTGAACTTGCAATTGTCTGACATAGCCAAGCTATATCTAATTCTACATATTTTTAAATTTGACCTGTAAATTCTTTCTATCAAGTGTTAGGCCTGGCCAAAAAAATATTTGACAGCAATCTGCTCATGGTATAGTATCATAAGATTAGGGTAATGCCCTTAGGATTAAATAATGAGCCAGCGGTTTTTCTTTTCATTGATATTGACTGGGGGATCTGAGTTTTACCTGCAGAGTTGCGTATGTTAACAGCATTTTAATTTATGTGCCCAACGCAGATCTACATTCTAAGAATTTAGTGGCTTTGAATGCCACTCTTCACAAATCTAGCCTAATTTAGAAGCCTTCCAAATGTGAATTTTAAAACTTAAATTTTGTTTCTCAAAAAACTAGTACTGAAAGATGGTCTTCTATTGCACCTTTTAAACTGGAAGCCATTGTAACAGCTAATGGCATTTTGCTTAGGGTATACCGCCCTTCTAAGGCTAAGCCTCTGAAGCTACTGGAAGTAATGAAAGAACCTTTGAGAGATAACAGCTATCCTTTCTAAAGGTTATTGACTAAAAATTATACTTTTTTCACCAGTTAAGCCTGAAGCTAATGGTACAAAAATGGCTGAGGTTTGGAAGAAAACATGTTTAAATCTAGAAAATCATTAGACACAAAGGAACTGAGTTCAGCCAAGTTTGAAAAAAAGTATTATTGAAAGGTGAGTAAAAATCAGTTCATAATGGCTTTTAATAATCTTTTAAACTCTTGTAAATTAACTCAATATAATATTATCACTGCTGCTAATCTTTTTTTATTTTAAGATTCTTAAATATATTCTGTGAAAATCAGATTTACTCCCATGTAAAGCCTTACATTATTTACAAGGATATTATATATATAATATTTGGTTAAAACCTTATTGTTATTTTAGCCTTAGTTTAAGATTCTAGCCTGACCCTACTGTTGGGTGCAAAAAGGCACCTACTCTGCAGCCTATTCTGCAGGTCTGAAGCTCCCTATTTTATCAATATTCGCCTATTTGTTACCAAAATTTACTTGGCTCTCAGGTACTCCTTTCTATAAATTCTCTTGGTCAGTTTTGTGTGTATATAAATGAATTATTTTTTTTTGAAAAAATATAGAGAGACCTTGTTACGTTGCTTATTACTGCTTACTCACTTTGCCCTCCTCTGGAAGCTTTTCCCTAGAACGTTACCCCCTAGCAACCGCCTGCACTCCATTTTCCTTGACGTTATCTGAGAAAGGCCTAGATCTATTCGTGAGTTTCATCTCCTGTTGTGTTTCTAGAGTTAGCTTATCCTTCTCAGGGTTTGACCCTTTTGAAATCACTTATTGGGTCAGTCCTGTTGTCTCTCTCCTAACTTTAATCTTTACCTTTATAAAAGGGTGTGTTAAGGGCATTGCGCAGCTTCCCCACTCTAGAAACTTATATAGTGTGCAGTACCTGTCATTACCAATTACCTATCTTTCTCACAGGACTCAAAATTAAATTAGAGATCTTTATCAAGATGTCTAACCTTAGGATTCGTCATAAGCCAAGGATAAAAAGGTAGCTGATATCTTTCTACTCAAACTTCTT
The DNA here is from genome assembly GCA_022478985.1 of Massospora cicadina. Taxonomy (NCBI): domain Eukaryota; kingdom Fungi; phylum Entomophthoromycota; class Entomophthoromycetes; order Entomophthorales; family Entomophthoraceae; genus Massospora; species Massospora cicadina. The sequence goes on from JAKSZP010006786.1 coordinate 58,371, forward strand.
TGTTATATCTCTGGTGGAAATTACCAGTGGTTACTTGCCTCAAGTGATTCTATTAAACCCTCCTGGAATCTCTTCCCGCTTTTGAAGCTTTCACTAAGCACTTTGAATTCTCTTCTGCTACTTTTGAGGATTATAAGTCCTTTGTTATCTGCCCTAAGGAGACCTTACTGCAACCCAGTATGAACGCCAGTTCCAGGAAAGGGTTTCAAATTATAACCACTTGAACAGTTAGAAATGGCCCTCCTCTGAAAGTCCCTGAATAATTCTGGTGCCTACATTGTCATATGGGATAATCTTACCTCCTCTTTATCTTGAACTTTCTCCATGCTCACATCTATGCTGTCCCATAGTATTTGCGTCGCCAAACCTAACTGAACGATGAACTTAAATCTTAGAGCTTAATATTATCTGTCTCAGTTTTGCATAATTAGGGAAACTTTCATGTTAATCATGTTTCTCGACAAGTTTATTAACTCATTGATTCCTATTCCCATGAGAGTGTGGATGTCTTGGACACCTCCAACCTAATCATTGGAAATCATTCAACTGTGTTGCCAAATTCCTGTTTAAAAATTGTCATGATAGTTGTCAGATGATATTGTAAACTCCATAATAGGTGGGTTCTACTCACCACTGGCCCTGCACCGCCATGCTCCAGACAGTACCCCTCATTATTGTCGGATAAAGTAAAGGGTTTAGTGTCAAGAGAGTGTCTGTAACTCTTTTGTTCCCAGCAAGGTGGTGTGGGATGCAAACCCACACTGCTAGGGAATTAGCCATTAGAAGAATGGAAAACAAGACACCTCAAATAGTTCCTGAGCAAAAGGGACCCAAGGAGAGGGTGTAGAGCGCGATATACAGTACCAGGTAAGCGAGAAACAGCACAGCTTGAGTAGACCCCAGAGGAAAATCCATAATTAAGTGTAACTCGGTGTCAGTAGGCTTTGGCGCCTCGATCTGGAGGGGATCTGAGCGGCCCAAGGGATCACCTGAGATTTTCAAATATTGTGATAGGATGTAGTGGCCAACATAGTTGGAGACCTCCTTGACGAGGTCCAAACCCAAGTTCACCCAAGGAACCATAAACAAAACGTAGAATAAAACGGATAAATTTATGTGAGAAAGTCAACCAACGAGGAATGTTGGTCACGAAAAATGTATTTAAAGTAGTTTGGGGGAATTAGGGCTCTGCGGAAGTGTTCCCAAGCCTTGACACTCCAACAAACAAATGCTTCCATCTGTTTTTGTAAAATAAACTCAAAGTGCCTTCACTCAAGCGATAAATTGAAGCAGTATTTTACAAGAGCTCAAGATTTCATAACTTGAACAGGATTCCAACCCTCGCTCTCCACTTAACCAAAACAAACTATCTTCGTTTGTTACATAGATCATTTGTTTCAATGCCTGGGCCGAGATAAGGGGCTGGGCGTTTTGCACCCCATTAGTACTAACCTGGGCATGCTTTGCTTGCACCTAGCGTTGGTCTAAGGTGTGTTTCAGGTCAGGAAGAGCCTGAAGTTTCACCTTCTGGGCCTCCTGTCACCCAGCCTTATCTTTGGCATTAGTTCCCACTATTAAGTCATCCAAACATGACAATAAGTAAGTCTTTCTTTTAATTCAGAGAATTCACTTTACTATAGCTTGGACCACAAGTTGCCATTTTAGACTCTAGGCTCCTCTACCAACCCACATTCTCTTTCAGCCAGGTAGAAAAGCTCTTTCCTACTATACTGGAGTCACCCCCTTGGCTGACCTTGTTCTGAAATGGGTGGATATACATGAAAAAATGATTAATAACAACCTCTCCTTGGTTGAGCCTTCCAGAAGCCTGGCTGTTATCATTAGCTTAGTTTCTTGCGACAAGGAACCTCCCTATGCTGAATATAGAGCATCAAGTTACCCAACACCCTTTAAATCCATTGGGAAACTCGCAGGTAACGTGAAGTTATACTCTATAGATCCTCTGGTGATACTATCATATACCACTTTTGCTAGGCTCAATTCTATCTTATCTTCCTTTGGCTCCTCAGCTAATAAATCTTCTTTGTAGTTCTTGTTCAAGGCTACTTTATTCTTCTCTGGAAGAGACTTCCAAGATCTCACCTTGGCACAATTGGTGTTACTGAAAGCTTCATCTGTCAAGAGCTCACAAAAGCCTTAGACTCTCTCTTAGTGGTAGGTCAGTCTGTAAAGGGTGGGGAAATTCAAGGTATCCCCAGCTACCAAGTTGAGTCCCCCTATCCCGATTATTGTAGGCGATGAACACTTTGTGGAGACCTTCTCTATATAGTATCTCATGAACCCAATTATTCTGGGTTTAGGCTAGTGGATACGCTTTCAAATCCTCACTAATATTGCAGATGCCAGTATCAACGCAAAGTTCAAAGGAGGAGAAACGGTTACAAACTCTTGACTTTATATAAATACTTTTGAGTTACCATGAGATGGCGCCCCTCTTCCCAAGGTAGGCCTTGCCTTAGTTCACTGACACCCACCACCACTCCAAAACCTATCCTGCCTGAGTGTATCAAGAGTTTGCAGACCATTTTGATCCTTCTAAGACTTGTCCACTTCCTGAGAACACCAAGTTTGACGTTGAGTCAAGCTTACTATTGACATCGTCAAGATATCCTCTCACATCTACCCTTTGTCTTAGAGGGAAGAGAACGCCTTAGACGATTGGGTTGATAATATGCTCTCCAAAGGCCAATTTATAAAAAAATAATCTACTGTGTCCTCTATTCTATTTGTGGATAAATCAGACGTCTACCTTCTCCCCTGCGTTGACTATGTCATTATGAACAATGATACAGTACCTGACCCCCATCCGCTCCCTTTGTAGCAACAGATCACCCGCTATGTAGAGAAGGCCAGTGTGTTAAGCAAGCTGGGTTGCCTAAACACCTTCACCAAATTCTTATCAAGGAATATTAGGAGTGGTTAAGCGCTTTCTTGACCAAGAAGACACTTACCAGTTAAGGACCATGCCTTTTGTAACTAAGGAACGCTCCCACCAGTTTCCAAAGGTCTCTTGACGCTGTCATTGGAGACTTTATGGGATCCTACGATATACCCTACATGGACGAAATACTGGTCTCTTACCTGGATGCAGGATCTCACGCCCACCACCTTGTAGCTGTCATGGAGAGGCTAGAACATACAAACCTTACTATTCAAGCTAACAATTGCTATTTCTTTCAACCCAAAGTAGAATTATTAGGAACCATTATCTTTTCTCATGGCCACATTATTGCCCCTGATATAAAAAGCAGCCATTAGTGATTGGGCTACTCCCTCCTCTATCAGATATTTGCTCAGATTCCTTGGGACTTGTATATTCCAAGAGGTTCAACTCACAGCTATCTAAAAACTGTGCCCCTCAAGTGCATCTGGGAAATATATCTACAGCTGGATAACATAATGCAATGCAGCGTTCCATGCCATTGAGCCTGTTAATTCTCAGCGTAAAGGCTTGATTCCGCTGAGTCAGTTTGCACTGGGTATTAGCCACTGAGAAAAAAATTCAGATGATATGAAGATAGATGAATTTAATAAAACTTGATAAATTATATATGGAGTAATTGCCCCTATTTGACTTTTATTGATCTTATACTAATCGAAGATTTATCTGCAATAACCTAATCATGAGAAAAGACCTCCTCCTCAATCCTCAGATCAACTCTTTAAATCTTTTGTTCCCCATGCCAGATACATCCTCAGCTTGGTAGTCTCTTATTCTTTTTCCCTTTTCTAGAAGCTCTCATCTATCTCAAAATCTCACATAATTTCCCTCAATTAGCCGAATGGTCTATACTTTAATTATTTATTTTCCATGTACCTTTTTTGTCAATCTTGAGACTCGTCTTGATTCCCACTCCAATACACCAGCATGTGTAGCGTATCATCCAGTCATATCAACTTCCCAACATCACCCCCCCTTTGACTGGATGATATGCTCTTACTGCTTATATGCTTGAAGGAACTTTGTGTAAACTTGGTTGATAATCTGACCCCCCGGAGGTTCCTTAATAGTTTTGACATCCATGCCAGTCTTTTCGATTATCTCAAACGCCCAGCCCAGATGCTGAAGAGCTTGTTTTTTTCACCCAAATCCATGCTGGTCATTGAATAAGACATGGTATCCAACAGCGAACAGTGGAAGTCTACTCCATCTCTTCTGTTTGGCCACCTGATCAAAAATCTTTTTAGCCAAACTGGTAGAGTAGGCTTCCGTTTGTAGCTTGATCAATGTATCCATAAGAGTCTTCAATATCGCTGAGGGTCCACACCACCAGTGTCCTCTATACACGAGTAAAGCAAGGCAGGCAGAGCTGGATGTCAACCATACAACAGTTGGAAAGGGCTCTTACCAGTGGACTAATGATAGCTGATATTATACGCAAATACAACTGTAGGTAGAAGGGTAATTCATTCTGAGGGTCAATTCTTTATCGATTTTATGGAGTATTTTCACTATGGTTCCGTTGACCTATTCCACCATTCTTTTTGATTCCAAATGAGAGGGGGTGGTCAAATCCCCATGTATCACCATCAACTCATTCAACTTAGGCAGGATGTGCAAAGTGAAATTGGTTCCGTTGTCCATTATAATGAACTGAGGGCAGCCATGTTGCTGTATAACACATTCCATAATAAACTTGGCAATAGTGACCGCTCCCAAGTTGTTAATAACCCTGACCTCCACCCATCAAATCAAATTATCAATGGCGATAATTATATACTTGGATCAATTGGTACTAGTTGGCAGAGGTCCTCTTCATCAATGGAAATGATGTGCCAGGCGAACTGGGGCTTAACCAACTGGTATGTGGTCTTCTTGCAGAATGGCTTTTCCACTTGACACTGATGGCAACAACTAACCGTTTTCAATATTTCATAATGCATGTTCTCCCAGTAGTAAAGGGGTCATAAAAACTCCAACGTTTTCCACGATCCTCCATGTCCTAGAGCACAACGAGAATCCATAATAATTGCAGGTCTACCAAAGGTTTAGGAAACCCAGAGTCAAGTTTCCAATCCACTTATATAGTTCCCCCTCACATAGAAAAGTATCTTGCCTGAGCCATCTAATACCTTTATCATCTGTGGCAGCTCATCATGTTATTTTTTCCACCATCTTCTCATACATTATGTCGGCTAAATTTTCCATGATAGCAACTGTTGGCAGTCAGGAAAGACAATCTGCATTTGGATGTTTTGCTCCCAGATAGTGTATAATCTCAAAATCGTACACCTGGAGCTTTTAGTGCCTAAAACGTGAGCCATCCTTCCAGTTCATTCAGATTCTGCAGCCAGCGCAAGGAAGAGTGATCTGTCACTACGTGGAATCTTACCCCATGTAAATATACCCAAAACTGTTTGTACGTGTAAATCACCGCCAAACACTCTCACTCAGACATGGTGTAGTTTCATCTGTGACTGTTCAAGCTTCAACTAACAAACGTGACAGGATGCTCCATGCTATCATCATCCTTCTGGTATAATACTGCCCTTATTGGATAGGGATGAATCCGTTTGCACTATGAACTGTTTGTCAAAGTTGGGACTTTGCAAAGTGGGTGCACTTGCTAACATGGTTTGCAAAACATTGAAAGCATTCTGTCATTGTTCCATCTAATCAAAGGAGGCATTTTTCTTTAACAACTCGAAAAGTGGGGCCCCGATGCAACAGAAGTTGGAAATGAACCATTGGTAGTACCCAACCATCCCCAGAAACACTTGAATATACCGCTTGTTAACTGGTCAAGTCATCTTGCTTATTGCTTCCACCTTTGCCACCTAAGGATTAACCCATTTGAATCCACTACAAACCTGAGGTATTCTAATTGGTCTTTGAAAAAATGACACTTCTGAGGTTTGATTTTGATTTTAGCAGTAACGAGGTGATTAAACACTTGTTCCAAGTGGGCAAGGAGCTCTGTAAATGTCCGCGAGAACACATTGATATAATCAAGGCAAACTAAGACGCAGGACAGCTTCAAGTACCTAAAATTGTATCCATGGCACTCTGGAACATAGCCAGAGCGTTGCACAAACCTTGTGGCATGCAAGCCAGCTGGAATAACCCTTTCAAAGTGATGATAGTGCATTTCTCTCATTCCGCTGATGGCAAATCAATCTGCAAATACCCTGAGATCAGATCCATGGCAGAAAAATAATTCGCCCCACCCAGTTGGTCCAGCACATTGTCAATCCGCAGAATAGGGTAGGAATTCTTTTTTGTTACACTATTGAGCTTGCGATATTCAATAACCACCCGATTCATGCCTTCTTTTTTCTTTACAATGAGCACTGGCGATGCCCACAGACCGTTTGACGGCTCTAGCATCCCTTGTATGTTAAGTTTATCCACCTAATCTGAGACAACCTCTTCTTCCACCTTTGATCATTTAATAGGTCGCAATTGATTAGGAGGGTGATCCCCCATATCTATATGATTTACCACCCCTTTAGCGCAACCCAAATCATGATCATCATGTACAAAAATATACTGATAATTTTCAAATAACACCATAGCCTTATCTTGCTGTTCCACCAATAATCTAGTTAGTGCTTCCCGCAGAACCACTATCAATATGCCAAACGATGAGCTTGATAGTAGTCTAAGATCCTCCCATGAGCCAAAATCATGAATACAGCAATCTTTATCTATAGGAACTATTTGTAGGTAAGCCACCACTTGGTGCTGCTGGATCGTTATTGTTTCCTTCTGTAAATTCGCTAGCAGCATCTTTACCTCCCCATTCCCATGAAGTAGTAGCCCTGGAGCCACATGTGATTCAAGCCGTGATTGCTGGTGAGGCCCCATAATTTCCCCATAAAGCCCTTTACTAACGTCAATTTTGAGCTCAGTTCCTACTATGCACTGATGTCCAGATGGTAGGCTCAAAGTTCGCTTCCCAGAGAAATCCTTTTGTACTCATAAATATGGTTGGGAAGGGCTCTGGTTCACCGCTTCATTCACTGATATCAAACAGGCTTCACTCCATCACTGTATGCTAGATTGAGTTGACTAGAGCGAAAAGATCCATTTGGATTCCACAAGAGGTAAAATAAACGGGGATCTGTTGTTTCAAAGTATTAAGAGCTTCCTCAGTTAAATTTATCACAACATCAAATTTTCTCATAAATGACACCTCAATTAACATGTTGTAGTTGTTGTTTGGCAGAACCACCACTGGAGCATAAGCCCGGAATGACACAAATCATAAAGGGAATGTACTATATGTTCCTTCAGACACAGTGCTATGCGTCCCTGCGGTCCCATATACTACTAAGTGGTCCACATCCAGTTTTAACAGAAGTTTAGCCACCAACCTGGAAGAAATATGTTCACAGGGGCCCCCATGTCAATGATATCACGGATTTTTGTGTTTTTGAATGAAAATTTCGCAGTAATGCACTCCAAGTAAGAAGAACCATAAGTGTTTATTACATGTAAATCCAAAGGCTTTGTTTTACTCAGAAAAGAGGAAATGACATTTCCGACATGAGGATACTCAATAGCAATTTTTTCAACCAAAATGGCTACATTAACCCATATCAAAAAGGCAACGTCCATCAAGGGATCCATGGCTGGTGCCGGTCTGTTCCAGGATCTGCACGCATATGGTTTTGTACATCCTGGTGGAATAAGATTTTGGGGTGATTTTTCACTCTCTGGAACGGAAGCAGGGGTATATGATGGAATCTGTTGGTATAGCAAATTGTCTGGCTGAGTTCTGAATCCTACACGAAGAGATGCTTGGAAATCATTAGGGACAATTGAATTGGACATAGCAGAGGTAGAGCATCCCATCTCTACTCCGCTCAAGCTTTTCCCTGCTAGATCTTCTCAATTGGCTTCGCATACACCTGTGGTTTGCTAGGACAATTGCCCGCATAATGCCCTCTTCATCCGCACTGGAAGCAAGTATTCATAAAAGGTTCACTTATATAACTTGCAACGGGAGGACAAGTTTGAAATTTGAAGGTATTCTTTCAAGGTCTTGGATGAACCGGCGAAATGTACATAGGCTGAAAAGGATCTTCTGATTTGTATGATGGATGAATATGTTCCAGCGGTTGATAGCTCGGTCGCTGCAGCCCATATCCTGAAAATTATGGTGCAGAGACAGCAGGGGCCTTTTGGGCTACATTAGGAGCGCTGATCGTGGGAGAGAGTCAATGTAAGGTATTCATGATTTGACTAAGTCCTACATCTTTTTCCTAAACATGAGACGTAGTGTTATGTAGTTCCCAATATGGTTTGATGGCTGCTATCATCACTATACCAACATCCTTGGTGGTTAAAATGTTAGCTCCAAGTATTAAATGTGAATCCGCTGAGAAAACTGTTCAGCAAATTCTAGCAGCGTCTCAATTCGTGGAACTGTACAGTCAGGAAGTTGGCCTTTTTGTTAGGCCATCTTGGCCGCGCCCACAAACAGCCAGAGAATAATCTCTTTCAATTCTTTGTAGGATACCAAGCTATTTAGAGGGTAGCAGGTAACTTGATCAGCGCTTTCCACATCTATAGCGGACAGCAACAGTTTTGTTTTCCACTGATTAGAAGCCCCTTTGACGGCGAATTTGAATCGCTTAAAGTAATCATGTAGATTCTCATTATGACTGAAGGGAGGTACTTTTTTTGATATGAACAGCTTCGTCTTGCTCCAGGCTCCAGCCACAAGGAGCAGGTGAATTGGGTCCTGAGTGACTAGGGGAACAATCCCCTTGTGAACTATCATATGGCCAGGCGGATGAAATCGAGTCTGCCAAAAAGGACTTGGAAGAAGTAGTGACATGTGGGGGTCCATCCCAACTCCTGAGGGATACTTAATAGCTGATTCATAGCATTATTCCCCCAAATCACCACTAAATGCACCACTTCCCCCAGCTCCATCGTGCTCAGCAAAATGTTCATTGATGAGCTGCTCTGTTTTGACCAAATAGCATCTACACTGTCCATCCTGAAATTCATGTTGCAGTGTCTCATATTGATGTTGCAACTTCTGACAGAATTCCTGCCCAACGTCCAGTTTCTGCACCACTGCTTGTAGTCATGAGAGACTATCATCTACTATGTTTTGCATTTTTTCATGCTGCCAGCTAACATTACCCGCTTGTAGATTAGCGTCGTTTATTTTTTTTGGAGGGTGGCTTGTTCCCACACCAATTCCTCGTTGCCCATCAAAGGGTATCAAGCCATACATGCATGTCCGCGTACTCTCTCATCTCACTGATTGAAAGAAGTAAATCTCAACTGCGTTCAGCCTGGATAACAACTTCCAGTTGTGTAACCCGACGGATTAGCTGAAATAAATCTTGGGGATATCAACCAAAGGATAAGCAAGTTATCTGTCGTCCGCTGACTATTCCACTCAATACAAAATTGGCCTAATTCAGCTGCTACAGAACCAACATTATCCGTCACTCGCTGTTCCATTAGTGTTATCTTTTCCTAAGCTTAGATATTGTGGCTTCAAGTGCTTCTGCCCATTCTTATAGGTTCATCATAAAGTGCTTGGTATTGCTTCCCAACGTTGTTACATCCCGAATCCATTCCACCAATAGTCCATTCTGATCCAAGTTCTCCTACTACCTGGGGTAAATCTAGATTTAATTGTGGTACCAAAACGTCCAACTGACGTCAGCATCCCAAACACGATGGTCCATCTGTAACAGCACCCCCTGCATCTCTAAAAAATAGAGATTAAGGTGGTCAAGCAGGAGGCAAGTAGTGTTCTGCTTTGCTCAAGCGAACCGCATTACATCCCCCAATCTCTAAATTGTGGTGAGCCAACACATGCAGTAGTTGGAGAATAGACGGTTGCACATAGGCGACTAGATACTCCTCAATTCTGTGGGTACTAAGATGGTGAGACGACCCCATTATAGTCAAGTCCAGATAGGACATGTACAAAGCGAAGCAGTTTTCTTTATCTCGTTGATTATAAAACAAAAATCAAGGCATGCTCCCCCACCTCATCTTCACATAGTTGACACCCCTGAAAAAGCAATTCCATAATATCCCACAGCTGCTGAGGGATCACATTCGTGAAGTGATCTTGTTGGTCAGCTGTCAACTCAAAGCAGCTTTCTAATTGCAGATTGACCATAAAGTCATCATTACCTGGCTCAGTTACAGTAAATGATACTGGTTCGTTGTTAGGTGCTTCCCACGCTTCCTCAGCATAACGCATGTGGAATCTGATCAAATTTCGTCATAATGAATGATGGCTCACCATTTTATTCTAGCGTCGAGGAATTACAGTTAACCAGTAGCCCCTGTAGTGAAAACCACTGTTAATTCTTGACGTAAAGGCTTGATTCCACTGAGTCAGTTTGCACAGGATATTAGCCACTGAGAAACCAAATTAGATGATATGAAGATCGCCAACTTCAATAAAACTTGATAAATTATATGGAGCAATCGCCCCTATTCAATATTTATTAATATTATACTAATTGCAGACTTATCTGCAACAACCTAATTATAATAAAAGACCTCCTACTCAATCTTCTGTTCAATTCTTTAAATCTCAGTTCCCCATGCCAGATGCATCCTCATCTTGGTAGTCTCTTATTCGTTTTCCCTTTTCTATAAGTTCTCATCTATCTCAAAATCTCAGCATAATTTCCCTCAATTCTACGAATAGGCAAAGCTTTGATCAATTGTTTTCCATATACTTTTTCTGTCAATCTCAAAACTATCTTGATTCCAACTCCAATCCTCCGGTATGTGTAGCATATCATCCAGTCATATCAACTTTCTGATAGCGCCATACTCCTGTCCAGCCCTGTTCTAGCATGTACAAGTTTAAGACGCCTTTTATTGTCGCAACTGATGCTTCTAACTTTTTAATTGAAAGCAACCCTGCTGTAGGAAAGGGAAGACTGAATGGTGCTCCCTGCTCCTTAATTCTTCAATAAGATGTCCCTGGATCAGATTAACTAAGCCATTTTTGACAAGAAACTATTTGTTGTTATGATTCTTTATAGCACTGGAGCAAATATATGCATGGCGCTAGGTAGCCTTTTACTGTCCGCACCAACCACAAGACTTTGATGTAATATCACTCCCCCAAAAGCTAAATCCTAGCATGTCCAAGGGCCTAGATCCTGTCCATTTTTATCTTCCGGTACAATTTCATCAAGGGTAGCCATAGCTTGTTGCCTGATTCTCTATCACAGAACCCTGTATTTGTCCCAGATCCAGCTCTATTTGATGTCCATAATACTCAAGTGTCATTAAGCTGGAACATGTGAAGATAAACCTACATGTCAAGCCCTCACTTTGTTTGTTATGGAGCCCTGTAATGAGATACTGACACACTTTCCTAAGATAGTCTGTCTCAGCTCTTTGTCAGAAGATTATATTAAGATCAAGCAATTGTAAGTTAAATGACGTTCCACTAGACAAGGGCTACCGGCTGCTAGATGGGATCACCTTAGTCAGTGTAAAGGGTGGGTTCCACCTTAACCCTTAAAGAGGAGGTGATCTGCAAAGCTCATGATCCACCCAATGCTGGTTACCCTGGCAAGGAAAAGACAATTAAGTTGGTCTGACGTGCCTACAACTGTAAAGGCCTTTCTGAATATGTGCTCAAATTTACAAAGTTTTGTCTGACATGAAATTGGTCAAACCCTAGTCGTCAGAAGAGCGCTGGCCTACTTGTCCCCCTCCAAGACGCAGAGGGCCCTTGAGCATCAGTGTCTATTAATTATAGTTGGACTCCCCTTGTTCAAGGGTTATGACGCAGTGATGGCAGCGGTGGACCATTTATTAAGATGTCTCACTTTGTTCCTTGCAGTACTACAATCACCTCTCTACAGACCACATCTTCTGCCTACTTGGCATCCCAAAGGAAAGAATAGCGATCACAGCCCTCAATATACATCCCTTCCCAATGTCTGCTGTCCATTTTAAGAATTCTCCCCTAACGCTCCACAGCCTTTCACTCTTTGTCAGTTGGACAGATAAAGAGGGTGAAACGTGGTCTAAGGAAATTTTTACGTGATTATTTTGATAAAGAACAGAAACTTTGGGCCTCTCATCTACTGCTGGCGCAAATCACTTCTTATAATTTTACACATTATTAAATGGACACCTATATATTCTTTGCAAACTATGGCTTCAACCCAAGATTCAACCTAAATTTACGGCTAGAGTCAACAGTTATTGCTGCAAATTTAAGCTTCAAAGAGCTTAGAGACATACACCAGGCGGTGAAGGAACATCCAGCTGATGCTATGAAAATCTAAAAAGTTTATGCTGACTGCAAAAGGTGTGAGGGCCCTGAGTGCAAGCCATGTGACTGGCTCATGGCTAACGCTAAGAACCCACACTTGTGGCAACCCTGCCATAAGTTAGGCCCCAGGCATTAAACCCTTCAATATCATAAGGAAGGATAGCCCTTCAGCCTATCAAGTTGACCTACATCCCTCCTTTAAAGTTTTTAGCACCCTCCACGAATGCCTCATGATTCCATATAATAAACCTAGCCTTCCCATTCTGAGCCATTCATTTTCAATGGTGAGCCCCAATATAAAATCGATGCCATCATTGACTACCATTTATCTTGACGTCACCTCCAGTATTTGATGTCCTGGAAAGGCTATAATGAAACTAAGAACAGCTAGATGTCTCACAGAGACTGCTCAAACGCTCAGGAGCTGATCTGCTACTTCCATAAAGAGTACCCTGACGCCGTAGGTCCTACTTCCCAAGCCTACTTAGCTGCCATGAAGCTACCAACCCCAATAAGTTCTTTCTGTGGCTGATGTCCCTTTAGGTGGATTAGACCCCATCCAAGAGCGGAGAGTGATGTCACAGCTCATGAATTTTGTCTTGGGTAGACCGCCATTCCAAGGATAATCCTCTGAAGCCTCTGGAAGTAAGTCCAGAGACTTTAGAGACGCTTGTGAACTTAATGTCAATTTCAAAAATGTGTTTTTGGTTACCAGTCAGTTCTAAAGCTAATAGTATAAAAACAGCTAAATCAAGAGAAAATTGGATTGAAAATTTGAAAAATCACTAAGTATGAGGTAACCAAAATCATTTAAGTTCTGAAAATTTTATTCTCTAAAAAAGCAAAAACTTTTAGCTCAGATCAGTTTTTTATAATTGTATGATTCTTGAACCTATCTATATATTAGTATCATAGCTGATCGTTGTTTTGCTTAACAAGACATTCATATATTCATTAAAATTCATAGTTATTCCCTGATTAGGGTTTCCCCTGTTTTCAAATTTTTCTAAAATAAAACTTAGTTTAAACCCTTACTTTGATGATCAGTCTTAGTTTGTGGTTCTGGTTTGACCCTACTCTTGGGCGCAAACCCAGCACTTGTATTGTAACCTATTATCATGAGTCCGTAGCTCCCTAATTTACCCATATTCGCCTTAATTATTAACCAAATTTTACTCAGTTCTCATAAGCTCCTTCCTTGTATGCTCTGGGTTAGTTTGGTGTGTGTTTTAACTTGAAATTCTATCTAGAAACATACATGAAGTAACTTATGAGACGATGCTTCTTGATTCTTGCAGCTTGCCTCTTTGCCCTCTTTTGAAATTTTTTTCCTTATAACATTAATCTCAACAGCCGCCTGCGCTCCATTTTACTTGACACCCATTCGCTCTTAGTCCACTACTGTGACCCAGAAAGGGCTCTGCAGCTTCATTGGGTCTGTCACCTTTCTGAATATTTCTTGCTACCAAACTCTGAGATTGCATTATCTTACAACCATTAACTGGCAAAACGCGCCATCTATTTGAGCCATAATCTGACCATGATTTTGAATAAATATAGAGAGTTCTTCAAGGATTCTGTTTTTAACAGGTTGATTAAGACAAATCCTTTATCCTGGCTTGTGGCACCTCAGGCACAGCTGTGGGAGCGGTCCTATTACAAGATCATGATTACTTGGACCACCTTATGGCGTACTTTTTCAGGAAGTTTAGGGTAACTGGTTGTGCATGGCCGTCTATGATAAGTAGTTTCTGGCATCTCATGTCACAAATAGACTGGTGTTACCTGTTTCAGGAAGTGAAATAATGCTAGTGAAAGAACGCACCACCTTAAATTTCTTTCAATCTACTGAAAGCCTCAGAAGCTGACACACAGGAAGACTAGAACCCAGCATAACCTATTGAGCTTCATTCTAATATGATTTTGTTAAAAGGGTTCACCCACATTCTTGATAGACTTATTGTGATGTAAACTCTGATGGGTCCTGATAAAAATGATGACTCTGAGCTAGTCACTTTGGCCCCCCTGCTCATATATTGACACCACCACCTCCATTGCTACCATAGATACCTTTTCACTGCGCCTCAAGTCTATAGCCCTTGTTACCAAGAAGATCCAATTCCCAAGAACTTCCTCTGAGTCTGAAGGTCAAGTGGGTCAAGAAAACCTGGAACAATCCCCTTTTAATTTTGTGAGTTCTCTCCTTGAAGCTATGTTGGCACCTCAATCATCTGAACCTGAAGTTCTTACACTTTTGACCAAAATTTACGCTGGGAATCCTCTTATGGATGGTATTTCCAGATGGGTAGAGTAATTTACTTAAATGATCAAGTCTTTTTCCTTCTGGCCTACATTCTTGCATCATAAGGGATAATCATAATTCCCCTACCCTGGGGCACATTGGCGTGAAGGAAAGAGTTAATCTGATAAAATGTGGGTATGACTAAAATGGCCTCAAGAAGGATGTTTCTATATGGTTAGAGGGTTGCTTGACCTGCGCCTTCTATAAATCTGATATTACAAAGAGAAATGGTCCTCTCCACTCTCTTCAACAAGCTTCCGTCCCTGGACCTCACTCATGGTGGATTTCATTTTATGTTTTCCAATATTCCAGGTTTTGATGCAGTCATGGTGGTAGAAAACATTTCATAAGTATAATATTTTTATCCTCTGCTTAACGACAACTACTGCTAAAGCAATGAGCGGCTGTTTGTGTCACATGTCTTCTCACTATCTAATGTGTTGCATGAATAGATCAGCAACAGAGGGCCACAGTTTATCTCATGATTTTAAGATGCTGTACGGCTTTATAGTGCACACAACCCTCTTTCTTATATGACTGCTTCTATTCCCACCATGCCTAGTTGTTTTCACGTTAAAAGGATAGTTTTTTATAAAAATAAATCTCTCAATCACAATATCAATATGACACTGTATACTTCATGCAAGTTCTATACTACTACCCTTTTTTCTAAGGTTCCTTCATTCTCAAATCCCAAAACATCATGAAATACCTTCTTTATGCTTACAATAAGCTCAACCAATTTTACTGTGATATATTATTCTCATCCTCCAATTCTGGCTGCCTTTTTATTTATCTTGGGTAGTATTTTTCTTTTGAGAGTCGGTGCAAATCAAACGCTGGGTCAACACAAATGGAGCTTTAATTATAGAATTTTTATTTTTTTGTAAATTATTTAGAATTCCCCCAATTATGGAGTGCCCTATCACCTCACCAAAATACAAATTATTATTCCAACTTAAGCTTTGATATTAACTTTCAAAGCGCAAATACTTGAACCTGCAACATGAGATGTGAATGCAGTCCACAAGAAGAGCACTGTTAACACCAAATACCAATCTCCTTATATAGGCCAGTACCATACTTATGAAGGTACTTTGGTAGGACAAGGAGAGCCCAAGGCCACTTCTAAAAAGCTGTTGGGAGTAATGAAATCCAGGTTCATCAGATTGAAGTTCATTGGTGGATGATTCACCATCCGTTCAAGGGAGTTCTGCCGCCCCAGAAGTGAATGAGATTACCAGGAGCAATGAACTCCAGGAGAAGCCGCTAAATGCCCAAATTTCTCCTATATATGCTGAAGCGCTTGTGGAAAGATATTTCAACTTGAGGATATTCTGAACTTACGCTTTGATTGGAGAAGATCAGAATTAGTGGAATTTTTCTCATTATGCTGCACAAATTGGAAAACCCTGTACATTGCCCAATCCCAGACTTCAACTAAACTCATAAATGTTCCTGAACACTTAAAAAAAGAATTTCTCGCTTTGGTTGGCATTTTACTAAATTGTACTAGTGATCTTGCCTTTTTGTAATAACAGATATTTGCCTTGGTGAGATCAAACCCGCCATGAGATTTCCCTAGGGACCAAAGAGCCTACTAGGAGATCATGCCAAAGCTATCACAACTTATAATTGCATAGCCTTCAGAGTGCTCAGCTTTAAATAAAATAATAAAAACTCAACACTGGTGCTCTCTTATCCCTTCTGAGGATACCCAGTGAATATGTATCTTCCATGATCAACCCCATTGACAATATCCCTCCCTTTGTGGAGGAGTGTATGAGTTTGACCCAATGGGTCAGCTCCAATAGTCAAGATAAGCCTCTACCAAGCTCATGGGAGCTCAAGTTCAAAGCTGCAATTACAATGACTATCTCCTCCCCTGATGCAGCTCTCTGTCAAATCCAAGTGGGAGAAGTTGCCAAAATCATTGCTTCTCTACTGACTGGTACCATTAGTCCTGGGGATGACCCAGTCATAGTTTCTCCACCTGAGTCACTCTCAGCCTACAACGCTTTACTCCTCACCTGACCTCCATAGAAATGAAGTTGAAATGGCATGGATGGAGACTTATCTCAACTATTCACTCACCCCACCATTAATTATTAAATGCAACTATTGGGGTTATATCACATAGAAATCCAGCGGCATCTGGGGCTCACTTAACATATTCATGCTCAACTCCTTGAATTTTATGAATCTGCATCTAATTTATTGGTACAATAGCAAAGCCATCCTGGATAATTGCCAATAGATTTAATAGGTCTAAACACATTTGGCTTAAATTGTCAACGGAGGTATCCATTATCTAGATGATGAACTCACTCAGCGGATGGCACATGCCACCGCTGACCTGGATTAATGATTGAAACGTGGGTTGGTAAAATTCATTAAGCGAATTACTGAGAAATTCTAGACTAATGGCTCTTAAGTTGCAGTCTTAGCTGTTCAAATTCAGCACCTAAATGAGAGGACCGCATGCCACTGATTCAGGAAGCTGTCACTCAGCAAGGACCTCCCAGTGAAACTGGCTGAACTGGGCCTGAAGGGGGCCAAGGGCCCCAGAGGTTAACCTCTCTGATAGACCTTCTTTTGGCAAAATTATGAAGCGTGAATTAAGCCTTAAAGCTACAACTTCTGAAATTGTCTCAGGGAGTTTGGATGAGCATAGAAGGAGAGTTCCTCAATGAAGACTTACCTTGATCTCATTGTACAAAAGGTTTGTTTCCTTGCAACAAACCTAACCAGTTGGCCACCTCCCAGTAATCTGACTAAGCCAGGTGAATAGCCAACTTGCCAGATGGCTGAAAAGCTCTAAGCCCTTGAGGTGAGGCAAGATACCCTATCCTCTAAAGTAGCAAGCCAGTCTACTGAGATTGGGGACATCCGCTGACTGCTAGATACTAGGGCCTCACTAGGCCATGTTAACAACATTTACACCCCCTTAAGAAAAATATGGATGATTTCTGGTGGCAAGTTGACAAGGCTATTCCCCAACCTGACCATGGAACTAATAATGAAATTGAGACAGAGCATCCAAGCTCCTCAGCTAGTCATGTTTTTTCTATCCCTGTTAGATTTATTAAGCCCAATTACAAAGAAAAGTATTTTCCTAGTGCTTATATTATCCATTCTATCTTTACATATATGAAAATGAGGTGGAAGCTGTTAAATCGCCTAAAGTGTCAGCATATACAAACCTATCTTGATATTAAGGCTTGAGAAATCATGATGACATACTTTAAGGAGTGCATTATTTAGGCGGAACTGAAGAATAACTCATTAAAGAATTTGCAGTGATCTCTCCCTTTCAAATAGGAAACAGGCCTTCATGTGAATGTTCATAAACGTGGGAAACAAATGATTAGTTTGCTGAGATCTTAACATTAGGCGAAGGCCCTCACATCCTGTAACTTAGTTTTTCTAGACAATGCCATCGCCACTGTTCTCTCTAAATTCCAGTATAATTTGATGCTAGCACTATACTTTTATTTTTATCTAACTGAGGAATGCCGACCAGGGGATGGAAAGTACAGAAACTGAAACTCCACATCTAAAGCAACCAAAAAACATTAACTGACCACCCTTATTAAGCAGCGAGACACAAAATGAAATGAGAGAAATAACCTACCAGGTGGCACAGCGGCGAGCTGTTTATTCCTCCATGGCGGAGGGGGGATCAGGCAGATCATTGGCAGGCTCAGCATTGTAGAGGTGGATCAATGCTGAGAACAAGGGGGTTGGGGCATCCGTGGGATGAGGGTTGAGGTGCAGTAGATAGTTGTTGAGATAAACAATTTGGGCCGGGAATAAAGCCTCTATGAGTTCAGCAACATGGTTTTCAGCCTAGATGTAGGTGTTGGGAAGCTTTTTAATTTTGCAATATTGGCTCTGGTGATATGTGTGGATGAGGAGAAATCTGCCAGTTCAGCAACACATTTGGCAGCGTTGGTAGCAGTTCCATAGAGACGTTTGATTTCCTCTTGTGCAGTAGGAGGAAAATCAGGGGGAATAAGAGTGGTGTAGCCCATTTTTAAATTCCATGACAGATTTTGCCACGTCTCTGCAAAAATGGTGATTTAGGGTGAGGCCACCGTGGCCTTGGCAAGCTGATGGTCATTTTAGAAAAGGGTAGCATTGGGTTTAAGGACATAATGTTTGGGCAGAAGTGGGGCATCAAAGCTTAAATTCATAAAAAATAGTAAATTGATTGGTTTAGCTGGAGGTGGGAAAATTTCACCTGATTTGGACACTTCATCTAACAAGTATCAGGGATTTTGGTTGATTTGGTAATATCCATAATAGGTGTCTGTGGTTAGGTTATTTTTAGGGCGGGAGATTTTTGGATTGAACATGGGTCCACACCTGCCTTTGATGGTTGACATGGATGTAGATTGGTCACCTTGGATCTGGCCAGCTTGGATATGGGTTTCTCAATTTTGTTGCTGATTCATCAAGCGCTCAACCTGGGGGTTGGGGAAGTCAAAATCACCACTTAAACGCTGTTGGTATGGCCTCATGGGTGGAGTTGACCATGTTTGCAGGATTTGAATTATATCAACATGTTTTTATGTGGTCCAACTCATGGCAGAGGGGACAAATTATATGACCATTATCAATTTGAGCCCAAAAAAATGGTTGGGCGCAGATGGGATGTAGGCACGTGGTGGGATGTGCTGGGCCATGTTCATCTGGTGGGGGGTAATGATGCCGCATTGCCCAAGGTGCTTCAATGCGCACATCACCACTTGGGACAATGAATTGGAGGATGAGTTTTTTCCATAAGTGGACATCCCTGACATCAACTCCTAATAAAGTGTTTGAGGGAGAAGGTGTGAGGGGAGGTTTGCAAAGGTCACCACAAGTTTGGTATCCTCCCGTAGACATGTTTGGTTGGTGTTAATGGGTTTACTTTTATATAATAATAGTGTAGCTGCTACAGCGGCCATGTCCTCTTCGATGGGAAAGTCTATGTCAAAATAGCCCTTATAAGGGCGAAAGTCAATAAATCCTGCTGGTGTGAAGGTGGCAGTTGCCAGCTCAATTATCGCTTTGTCAGCATATGGGAAGAGATGTCTATACTTGACTCAGAGGCAAAAGCGGGCAGTGGATTGAGGTGGGGCTAAGGGATGGGGGCTTTTTGGGTGGAATCATGAGAGATGAGTGCTAAGTCTCTTGGAGGGGCTAGCACTTTGCTCCCAAACGCGAAAAAACTACATAAATCAATTCTTGAAATCAAGAATACATCATGGAGTTGCCAGATACAGAGCCACTCTACGGCCCTAACAAGGAAACTGATTTCAGGTTCATGCATTTAAATGATTCTAGGGTGGTAAGCCCTGACGTGAATACTTCTCCTACTGTGGGAACTTTGGACATCAGGTGGGATATTTTTGGAAGAAAAATGATGAGGAGATGAGAAAAGTGGAGTCATCTTAGGGAGAATGCATCTTCTGCTGATGATTCTGTGCATTCTGCGACTACTGCTGGTCGATCTAAATATCATTTGCTTTCCATCCCTATCAAAGGGGATGCCCCAGACCCATCCTTTTCAAATAAAGATTTTACTTCTTCTTACCTTGCTTCCCTTAGCCCACTTCCACTGGAAAATTCCATTTATATAATCCCCCATTTTGGTAATGAGGTTACCTGGGTTGAGGTAGTTATCCATAAGGTGAAAATTTTGGCCTTAAGTTGATACATAATCGCTGATCAATGTTATCTCCTCTCAATCAATGAAATGGATAAAAGTTGCATGAGAACAAAACCACACCTTATATTATGAGATGGCGAGGCCTCAGCAGACCCAATCGTTAGGTTCTTACTCCTCCCTGCTACTCTGAAAAACCTACTTTGTGTTAGGCATGACGGTTGTGCTAATAAAAGATAGTTATGATCTTCTCATATAAACATATTCCTCGTTGAATTGATACCAAGGTCAGTCATAAGGACATTATTTTTCCAATTTAGGTACCTCATACCATTAACTGTTATAGAAATTTATAAAGAAAAGGGCAAATGGAAGCATTGAAGCTGCTTGCTGGAGCATTTTAATTTCATTTAGATTTTAGAGTACTAAGTGGTTGGGCTAAAAACTAAGCTTTTTCCTTACAGTGTAGAGGCTCAGGAAGGGATGCCCATATATGCCAGCAATCATATAGTTATACCCCCAAAAACTCAAGTACTGGTGGATATGGGGATCCAGTTTTACCACTTCTCTATACCTTTTGTAAAAAATTAATGAAAATCTTAACCCAGCAATTTGTGAGCCTCTGATATGTCAGGGGTGTTTGATCCTGCCTACCAAAGGGCTTTTTAAAATTAATGGCCAATTTCACTAATTGATCTATGCAAATAGCTTAAAACCAACGTGTTTCATATGTTCAGACCCTACCTGATGATAAAAATTGAATCCATTAGTTAGTTTGGGAATCTGAGCGACCTAGAGATCAACGAGGACACAACTATAGGTCATTTCAAAGTAGAAATAGGTGACACCTTTACCTCAGAACAGCAACAGCAAGTATATGTGCTGATCAAGGAGTGCACAGATATATTCTTAAAGGGTTCTGATGACTTCATAATGATGAAAGGGGTATAGCATAGAGTGTTTATTGGTGACTCATCCCAAATCCGCGCTCAACCCTACTAGAACTCAAAGGTTGAAAAAACTCAGGTGAAGAAGGAACTAAAGCAACTTCTGGACTCTATATTTCTTAAGCCTTCCCAAAGTCCATGGACCTCGCCCTTGCTGCTTATATTAAAGAAGGATGGTGTATTGGGCACTAATGAACTGCCACCAACTGAATGTTCTTACCTGAAAGGACAATTATCTGCTAACCCGGATTGATAATTCTTACTTCCTTAGCCAGATCTAAATTATTCTCAGCTATGGATCTTGCTAATGGCTACTGTCAGATCTAGCTTGTGGCAGAGGATCAGGAGACTTGCTCCCTTATTGCAAGTGAAGGTTGTTTAAACCTACGAAAATGCCTCAAGAACTATGTAACACCTCAGCCCCTTAATAAAAATCAGTGGATGGCCAAGTTAAGGGACTTGAAGATGTCCTGTGTTTGTATACTTTGATGATGTGACCATGTTCTCCAGTACTTTTGACCAACATCTCGCTCATTTAAAAGAGCTGCTCAAATGCTCTTCTTTGTTTCCTTTAAGCTAATACCAGCTAAATGTCAGTTATTCTAGAACTACATGGACTTCCTAAGCCTTAAAGTTACCCAGGAAGGGATCTTGCCATTGCCCAATAAAGTGGTCATGATTAAGAAGATGACTCAACCCTCCAGCCTATGCAATATTCATTTATTATTTGGGATATTCAGCTATTACTAACAGTTCATCCCCCACTTCTCCAAAATCACAAACTGCTTATGTACCTGCTCCAAAAAGAGATTCCGTTCCAATGAGAAGAGACTCAACAAGTTTTTGAAGCCCAGAGGAAAGCTCTTGCAGCTGCCACTGTATTTACTATTCCAAGTTTTATAGATCATTTATCCATGTCACTGACGCTAGTGATGTGGCTGTCAGGGACATCCTAGATCATCTTGATGTAAATCAAGTCAATCACCCTATAGCATAGTTCATCAAAACACTAACTCGTGGGGACAGGAATTATAGCATCACTGAGCATGAATGCTTAACTAATATGCTTGCTATTAATCACTTCTATAATTTTCTTTATAAAAATCATTCTACAGTAGTTATGGATCATGTTTCCCTGCAGTGGTTACAGCAAATGAAGAACACAGATGAACTGCTGGCCTTTTGGGCACTCAAAATTGAAATTTATGACTTTGGCATCATAAATCATATAAAAATGATACACCATAATGCTGATGGATCTTATCATCTATTTTAACTTTGTGCTTCTGGGAAAATCGAATTTAAGATTTTACTGGGGAATCTGAGAGATGGAGCCAAGAGACATTTAAAGTTCAGCAATGACTATATAATGACCAAGAAAACCTGGTTTGAAGATGGACTGTTATATAAACAAGTTGATTCTCTTAGTTGCCGTATGCCTGTTCCTCAGATAAAATTGAAACTACACTGGCGGGCTATACAACTGTAGAACATGGTGCTATCCAGAAACCCCATCAGTGGCTGTGAGAGTGATGTTACTGGGAAAGGATGATTGAGCCAATCCAAGATGTTATAGATCCTGTTTTACTTGTTCCAGTCAGAAACCTCCCAAACCGCCATATTAGCATCAGCTCATGGGTCCTATTACCCCATTTGATATTGTTCATTGACGTTGTCAGTCTGCTACCTACGATGATGTAAGGCCACCAGTATTTCATGCTGGTGGTCATCCATTTCACCAAATGATTTGAAGTCATCTCCATTACCTTACCCACTTCCAAAACAACTGCTTCCTTTTTACATAAACAGGTCGTCACCTGCAATGGTAGCCGGAAAAAAATGTTGTCTAATATGGGACCAACTTCATATCCCCAAGTAACCAATAACACTAATTCATTGATATGCACTTATCTCTCCTTTACTGCTCCCTATCATCCTGCTACCAACAGATCAGTTGAAATTGCGATTTGAACTCTGGTTGCCATCCTCCAAAAAATGTCCAAATCTGACTCATCACAGTGGAATAAAAATTTCACAGTGGCTCCAAAGGCATACCATGTGAGCAATCATCAGGTTGATCAGATGTCACCATTTAGAGATCTATACGGCTGGAACACTGGTCCTTCCCTCAAGCGTTCAACCCATATTGGAGACCTCTGCCCTGGAAACATCTGAGCTTATGATGCAAAGGCTGGAGGATGAACTATTTTTTCTACAAGCTTTAGCTGCCAAGTCTATGGGTCTATTAGTAAATGATTGAAGGATTGAAACAATTCTGAGAACCCAATTTTGCCTAAGTACCAGATAGGGAATTTTCTATAGTTCTGCCACCACCGGCCAGGGAATCAGGTTATAAACTCAATATTCTATGGTCCAGACCATACCGCGTGATCTACCATTGAGGAATGGAGTATTCAATTACCTATAACCAATCAGGCTATACTATACTTTAAGTCCACGCCAATACCACCAAAGTTTTTCCTTCCTTATTAAGAACTTGGGACATTGTTTGGAGTAATAGGATCAGGGCTCGTTCAAACGAAGTTTGGGTGGCATGTAATTCACCATCCACTCAGGGAGTTCCGCCGCCCCTGAAGTGATTATACCTTCCAGGAGTGATGAACTCCTGGATGAGACATTAAACAATCAAAGTCTTCTTAAATTCTCTGAAGCAATTGTGAAAGATAATGCTAGTCATAGTCAACTGACCTGGTGTTTTAATAAAAAAAGACCAGGTTCAGCGAAATTTTTCTATTATGCTGCACCTTTTCTGAAAGCCCTATACCTTACCTAAACCCAGACTTCAACTAATTCAATAAATGTTTCTAAACACTGTATTAAAGAAGTTTTTGTTTTAGTTTGAAAAAGTTTCTTAGTTTATATTCGTGATCTTACCTTTCATAATAACAATGATTTGCCTTAGTTGTAACAAACCCTCCAAAAGATTTTCCCTATGGACTAAAGAGTCTACTAGGAGATAACACTAGTGCTATCACAACTGATATTTAAATAGGCTTAAAATGGCTCTTCTTTGAAAAATAACAATAAAAGTCAACACAGGCACTGCACAGTTCTTAAGGAACCGTAAGGTTCTCAGCTTTAGCCCATAAATTAAATAAACCCTTGTACTCATTTATAACCAAGAAAGGCAATAACCTCAAGGATCTGTTTATAACCAACTCACTTATATAGAATAAAACTTAGATGTGAAGTGGGTCGCTTTTGTCTCACCTTATTTTCTCAAATAATTCTATAATACAAATGATAGAAACAAAACCCACTATTACACTGAAACTACAGAAAGTATTCTGATAGGTAACCAGTTTATGTGACATTTGATATTCCTAAGATATGGGTATTTCAGGAACTGAACCTCTTCCTAAACAGAGTGCTCTAATAGGGGCGCCCTCATATAGATTAAAATATGATATCTGGGCAGCCCCAGCAAAAGATCATATTAACAAATCCTGAATAAGTCTCAATTGAATCAAAAAAGGTAAAAAATCAATCAAGAAATGTTTGATGCTGCTGAAGAAAAATGATATTTAGAAAATGGATCAAACCTTTCTAATATAATGAAGTCAATTGAGTCCAATTGTTGAACCTATCAATGAAATTGTCTGTTCAAAACCCCATGTGTATCATCAAGAATAATAAATTGTTATAATTCTGGACATTGTTTACAAGACCACCTACCACCTCCCTAATCTAAAACCCAGTATACTTCTAATAATAGTGTGTTAAGTTATATTTTCCCTAATTTTATATTAAATATATATATACCTTTCAGTTTTTAGATTTTTTATTTTATAAATCGCAGTTCCTGTTACTTTAAAATAGGGACATGTGAGGGTCTCACTTGTCAACTATAGTTGAAGGAGAACTATAAGTGAAACTTCACTCCAGATAGCCCAAAGACGTAGCTATAACAGTACAAGTAAACCACCTCTCTAACCCTAACTTCATTTGCCTATGAAGTATAAAACCCTCCCTATTTCACAACTCACTTCTCCCTGGTGGGTTCCACTCGTTAGTCTGTATATGTTATTGTGGCTGCTGAGGCACCATTCATTCACAGTCTAGTTTCTTCTTGGCACTAACCTATTATAGCAAAATCCACTTGAGCCAACAAGCAACTATTGTGAATTCAAAATACAAGCTTTTATCTCCAGCCATTAAGCTGGATAGAATCGTGCAGACCTTCAGAATCAAAAGGATGGTACCCTCAAGATCTGCCTTTCGTTAAATCTGATTTAGGGCGTACCTAGATGAGAAATGGGTATCATTAGTTTTTCCCTTTTTGCCCACTTAACGTTCAACGTAATCAAAGCCCAAATTTACTTTATTATGAAACATCAGAACAGTATGTGCAGAAATTAAACCAGTTCTGTGAAAACTTTAAGAATTCTTACACTTAAGTTTATTTTTTGAATTGAAATCTTCTTAAACAAAAGGCTCTGATGGGGGCACCCTCAGTTGCAGAAAAATTGATGCCTGTGGTAGCCTCATGTGAAAATATTAATTTATTCATAATTAGCCCTTAAGATGGATGAAAAATGGAAAAAAACAATAATTTTAAATCAAAAAGTAGAGATGGCACTAAGCAAAATTTGATGTTTGAAGCATAACTCAAATATTTTATATATATATCACTTTTTATTAAATTTGATTTTCATATCTTATTAATGACAATTGTCATTCAAAACCCCATTTTATTCTTTTTTAGCACTAGTGGTGCCCAGCCCAAAAGGGGGAGCCGCCATGCACTTTCATTTGCAAATGGGCCAAACAAAGGGATTATTGGAAATAAAAAAATCCTAATATGACATCTCAGCTAACAGCCTAGAAAGACATAGCAGAAGGTGAGGAAGCTTTAAGGAAACTTTTCTCTGGTTCCCGCTTTAGCTATTGGGCCATGGCGGACAGCATTGGGGTGGGAGCATCAGCGACATGGGCATAAGGAGGTATAGTTGTGGGTTTTTTTCATTATGAGGCCAGCGGTGTCCATCACCTCGACATATTGACCAAGTTGATGCTCAGCAAAAGTGATGAGAGCCAGCACACAAGTGAAAGACTTGATGAGCCAGTGGGTTTCAGGATAATCAGGGCTAAAAAGAGAAGTTTTTGCCACATTAATTCAAGCGCAGCTCATACCAAAAGAGAGCTCCTCAAATTTGTGTTTTGCATCCTCCTCAAATCATGGGGGAAATTTGGGAAGGGAATACCCTCAACAAGGGGTTCAATCGCCCCATGGAGTTGTTGGCGGAGGATGGTGTTGGCAGGAGCTGCAGTGGCTTCAACTGCCATTTTATTTATACTTTTATAAATTTGGGAAACTGTTTTGAGGGCGAAAATGGTGGGGCCGTTTTTGGGAGGATCACCAAAAATTCCCCCAAAGCAAGTTCTGGTTTTACATTGTAAAGCCGTTTTTTAACATTAATCCATTCTAGATCCTCAAATGGATTGGATTAAGACAGAACTGTGACAGTCACTAGAATTGGGGAAGTGGCAGAAGATGATTGACCACATGCCGTTGACCATGCAGCTCAGCTGAAACTGAGTTAGCCATCAAAGCGGGATTTTGTAATCCAGTCAAATTGTTAGAATATTTTAATTTTTTAAATCTTGAAAGCCGCTGTCTTAGAAGTGGTGCCTGAATTCACCAAGGTTAAGGGTGGGAGGATTGAGACCCATTAAAAAATTGAGTTGAACTAGCCGCTGACCCAATGCTGGAGGGAGGAGCAGCAGAAATGGTGGAGGCAGAAGCCATAGGGCACTTGTACTTTGAGCAAGTAAGCTCAAAGCACAAGGGGCAAATGATGCATCTGTTCTCAATGCATGCCCAGAATGGGTGATCATGGGCAGATCTGGTCACCGTGCAAGGGGGAATCATGGTTAAGTGTCACAAAGAAATGGGAAGATCGTTGCAAAGGCGCGTGGCTCTGAAAAACGATCTACTCTACTCAGAACCACGAATTGCAGCATGGGGTCTGAGCCATAAATGGCCAAACCCTCCGTGAGCTCATGGTGGAGGTGTTTTGGGGAAAGTTAGGAAGGCAACACGATGAACTGGACCACCAAAGTGGCCTCATCTGGGAGCTAGTTTCAAATGGTTGGGAGGGAGATTTTTTATAGATTAATTACAGCTTAGATGCTGCATTTGCATCGGCCTTGTAACAGAAACTAAGGTTAAAGTACCCCTTAAAGGGACGGAAATTAATGAAGCTGGCAGGTTTAAACTCCACCATGGCCATATAAATGATGGCTGCGCTTGCATATGGGAAAAAGTTCTCACATTTGACCTGGAGGCTGAAAATAAAAATTGCTCCATGAGAGCAACAAAGGTCTTTTGAGCACCGCCTGGGAACTTGCAAGATGATGGGCCAAGTCTAAGGGGGGGCATAATGGCTGGTAACATTAGGGGGTAGCAGAGCCAGCCCAGGTGCGCTTTGGAAGTGGCCAAAAGATGCCAAATGGCGGCGCACCACCACCCCTAAGCAGGGCAGCAGGCGTTGATGGTATTGACATTGGTATGCTTTGGCTCAATTGAGCAGTCATTTTTTGTATTTTTTTAAGTAAAATCTGAATTTTGCTTTGATTTAGTTATTGTGGATGATCAAAACCTCCTCATTTTATTATTCACAATAGTGATTGTTCAATATGGACATCGTCATTCATCTAAGCCACATCACCTGCCTAACTCTAAAACCCAGCACATGCTTATGTTAGGATGGTGACTATTTTTCAAACCATTTAGTACTAAAATCTATCCAAAATATGTACGTTTGACTTATTTTACTTTTAAAATAAGAAATACTTACTTTGGAAGTTTAATCTATAGAAAAAAGCCCTCATGTTACTCTAATGGAAGAAGCAACTGTGGTGGAATTTTGGTTTAACTTTCCATAAATGGTAGTCCAAACAATACTATAAACTCCTCACTCTCACTCTTGCCATTATAATTAAACTCATACCTTCTTCATTACTCAGGTGTCTGCTCCTACTGGTAGATCGTCACCTTATAGTCTAAGGCTGGTTTTGAGGTTGCTTATGCACCCTCACTTACAGCACAACCTTCTCTTGGAAAGTTCATATCCTAAAACATAATCCCTTTGTCTGATGAGGGGTAAACCATCTTACCAAGAAGTATGTTGGTCATGATGCACGTCATGATGCTTAACGTTTTTTATAAAAATGGAAAGCTTAAAAAAACGTAATAAAAAAGGTTTTTGCTTTAAAAATAAACTAGGATATAAGGGAACAAAATAGGCTAATACCATCACTGGTGATGGCTCTGGTATTATATGGGGAATTTTTTTTTGGGGGGGGTTACCGTGATGTCCTTAAGTGCTTTATTCTCATCTTGGGTTGCAAGTTCTGGGGTTTGTGTTTTGAAGACAAGTGTCATATTACATATTGTTGCAATAATTTAGGTTGGACAAGGTGATGTAGCATGACATGATTGGAATTTCCTTAATTAAAATAGACAAACTTTACCAAAAAAAATAAATAAAAATGAGCTCTACCTGAAGTGACCCAGCGTTCAATCAGTACCAAAATATAATAAAGGGAACTTTCTGGAAAAGAAATAGATAAAAAATTGTGGATATAGATAAAATCTATAGTAGAATTGTAAAATCTCAAAAAAATTAAAACCCAAAATGGAGTGATTTTAAGAATTTGAGTATTTAGGAAATTTTGAGAAATTGGATGGTGATATGGGAGAACAAGTGGACTAAATTCTGCCATTTTGGTACAAGCTGAGAAATTTTATCTGCATAAGAGCTTTTCCTTCTCAATATACAGAAAACTATTAGTGTGGGGGTAGGTGCAGCCTTAGAAGACAGGGGATAGAAGACAATGGAAAGCTTTACATTCCCTAACTGATTTTCTCTTTCCCTTCAATGACCCTATAAAAGGTTTTATCCTTAAACTTAACTCAAATATGTGAGCCCCATATATTCCCTCTTTGATCTTAGAATCACTGAGATGTGGAATTTTATCTTAAAATACATATAAAGTTATCATTCTTGGTTTATCTTTTTCACTAAATTCTTCAAACCCTAGAATTATGTTCAAAAGTGGCAATAAGAATAAATTATGGTTAACCAAAGGTATGTACATGTTATTTTTTGGTTCCATCAATGTCCTTTTAAAAAAGATATCTATATATGTAGTGTGATGTACTGTCACGGCTGTCCTACTCACAGGAAGTGAAGCATTTAATATATACCTGAATTCCAAGTATGATAGTAATAATCTTCATATGCCAAATGTCTTTATTGAAGAACTTCATAACAAATTTTAGGGAGTAATTTAACATTTTCATAGCTTCCTCTATATTTACAACGTTAGCTACAGGAGCAGATAGCATTAATTTGCTGTTGTGAAGAAAAACAGCTTTTAATTTGAACTTAGAGGATTCATTAATGAGTATCTTGTTTTATGGGTTATAAGGTTTCCTTTTTTGAGATGCTTGAAGGTCTAATTAAAGAAAACCAATATTCAATACTTGCTTTAAGTCTAAGATTCTCTCAAATACAGAGTTTGTTTTGGTTAAGGAAGGCCAAATTTAATTTAGGACCAACAATTTGAGTATCCATCCTATTGTAAGAGGGTCAAAGGACTTATTGAATAAAAGTCACCAAATGACAGTGTAGATAAAAAGCTTAACTTTATTAGTAAATAGATTGGGGATTCTGTATGTTATTTCTAACAATATAACCCACAATTGGAAATGGAACAATATAATGACTTAGGGATGCTATCTAAATGGAGGTGCTTTTTTGTATATCATATATGGATTCATAAATGCAATTCTAGCTTAAATATTGTAAGCATTATTGGCTTTTAAATGGCACTATTCAAATAAGACTTTGTATTATTCAAGTTGATAATTGGAAAGATTATGAATTTTCTACAATTTTTGAGGGTATTATTCAATTTTAACAGCTTAAATTACCCAGTTGAAAATTTGCTTTAAATACTGAGGTATATTAACTCAGATAATAAATTTATCTAGTTTGAGGATTTAAGGCATTGAACTGGATCTAAAGAGATATTCTTTAAAAACTTTAACATTGCTAATTTCTAAATTATCTTATAATTTGGGGTATTTGATGAAATCCTTTAAGTAGGATTAATATGTCAAGTCTGTTGGTGTGATTTCTTGGTCAATAACTTCTTAAAATTTTCATTACCCAGGTATCCAACCTTTCCCCATCAAGAATATTGACAAGGGAGTACAAGCGTAAGAATTGGCTGTGTACTCAAATTATTGTGAGTTTAACCTAAGAGACTTAATTGAATTTTCATCTCCTCACTTATAATTTTAAGAAGTAGGGTCCTTACCAGATAAAATTCTTTTCTCCTCCACACAGCGCTATGCAGTTGTGTTATTATAAACTAAATCAGAAATTTCAAATGTGGGTAAAGGTTGCAGGTTGCACCTACTGACTGTCTTTCTATTGAAACTGTTATGACCGTATTCATTATTGCGTCAGACTGGACTTGAATGATTATTTGTTATAATTTTCATAACACTTTTTGGCTCTTTGATGTCATCACTAGTACCTTCTTGTGCCAGTAGGGCAGGGATTCCAGGTTCTCTTCCATATAAAGTCTTAAATGAGGACATTTTGATTTTACAATGATGGTTTATCCAGTGATTGATCAATGCATTTGTGAGTTATTGAACCCAGAGTAAGGGATTATAAGAAGACATCTTTTCAAAAAAAATATTATAGGCTCATCTTCTTGCTCTACATCTCCATTTGTTGACTTATTGTAAGGCGCTGATGTAGGCTGCATGGTCCTCGTGCTGGTTGTTTGGAACTTCATAACTCTCAAGGTAAAGTTTCTTCCATTATTGCAAAGTATACCTAAGAACTAACATGTCAAATAAATATTAATTTATTAGTTGGCGGTTGCCTTGCTGGTTTGCACGGGAATGGTATTTGATTTGATCCAAATTATGAAGTGTTCAAATTTCTACAAAGAATAATTTTCTTCAGATGATTTGGTTAGTGGACCTACAATATCTAAAATGATGGTATGGAATGGTGCTGAGGATTCATCAGCTGATACTTGTATCTATCCTTATATGCCAATTTATTCTTAAACGTTATGCAAGCACAAAATCTATCACTACATACTTCAAAATTCCTTTCCAGTAATAGTGAATACTGATCCTTTCAGGATTTTTCTATCTCTTCCATATCCTAAGGATTTTGGGCTTCCATTATAGATGGCACCCATTCTAAAGATTGTAAGTAAGATAATTAATATGTTCCAACTTTATGTCAAACCTAATGAGAACTTTGTTTTTTTGTGAGTGTCATTTCAACATCTTTTGAACTAGTTCATCTTCATCCTCACAAGAGTCCAGATTTATGAGTAGGACATGTACCCTTTCAGCTTTACTGTTGTCCAAATGGATTAAGGGTTATCAAGTCAGTCCATCCAAATTTAGTGTTGCATCCCTGCTCAATGAACAATAGTCATTTTGTAGCAATTTAATTTAAGAGTCCAATGGTCTAGCCTCATAGTAGTATCTTTCATGTTTTAAGGCCACTTATAAAGAAATGTTGTCCATATTTTTCTGTATTTATAATGTAAAGGAAGGTCTAAAAAGCTTTTCACTGCAAGTAAAACTGATAGTCATTCCTTCTTCATGACACTAAACTCTCTTTACACTTGGTGTAACTTTCCGAGCAAATAATATGGAAAAAGTTAATCTTAGTCGCCTGTCATAGTTTCACTCAAATGTCCTAAAATTCCCCGCCAGCTACCCCAGTGTGGGGCAGCGGCGAATCTCCACCCGCCATTTTTCTGACAGGAAAACGCTCTCAGACTGGCTCACCCAGTCATATAAAACCCCTGGGATGATTTGTTACTCTAATGGATCTCAACGACCACCTCGCTTGAACCCAAGTGGTGCCCCATTTCCCCCTGGTGCTCACCCAGAGCAACATACACTTTGGCCTTAGGGTCAATTATGGGAAACTTTTTCCCTACCATGACCAAGCCATTATAGAAATGGCTCAGGTGGTGATGCATCCCGCCAGTTTTATTGACTTCTTCCCCTATAAGGGGTATTTTGATCTCAGCTTCACCTGTGAAGCCGTGCTGCCACTGTGGCAACTGTACCCCTGGTTTTTCAGGTTACCCCTCTCCCCACAATTTGGACCCAGCTCCCAGCGGATACCACTTTGGTGGTTGAGCTTGCTGGCTTGCCCACACACCTTACCCCTGAGGTGCTCCACCAGAGCTGATGGAAGGTTTGGCAGCCTATGACTCCAACCTCATCTTGCAATTTGTGGCCTAAAATGGGCCACACGCCTCGCTGGGCCTCAGGAGTATGCCACAATCATCCCTGAAGCAAATAAAATTGCCTTGTCAATTCCCCCTCGCGCCATCATCCCCTCTGCCCCTGACCATCTGTTCTGGGCACGTGTCAAGAGTGGATGGACCTGTTCATCCTGTTTCAATATGACCACTCAAAATGCAAGTGCCCATCCCTAGCTGCTTCCAATGGCTAAATTTTTCATCTGCCAGCTTCCAATTCACCACCCATCCCACACCAGCTTTGGTATGGGTACAATCCTGCCTCCCCCTCCCCAGAAAGCCTGTTGCTGCAGTTGAGCCAACAACCACCAATCAGCCTCCTCCTCGCCCCAGTGCCACCAACACTCCATCCAATCAAGCACAGGATTGGACCCCAGTTCAATCCCATGCATCCTCCAATGAACCAACCAAACATCAGGAATATGCCAACTCCCCAATTCAATTCAAACAAAATCCTTGGGATCTATTGGCTGAAATTGATGAGTCTGGGAATATAATTGAAGACTGCAATATACATTTTAGTGGTTTGTGTTTATTGACCACGATGGTGAGCTACTCCCTCATTTATATGCCCCCCAGCAAAATGCCAAAATGTTCTGCAGTGACCTCCAGCTGGCTGTTGAAGTAATGGTTATGCCAGATTGGCATCCTCTCCACAAGGCTGCTGCCCAATTAGTGGCGATGTTCACAGGAAGAATCCCTCCTCTCATTACCTCCAAAGCCAATAAGATTCAAAAAGTATGTTGATTGAAGCTCACAAAGCCGCCAATGACGCCATCCAGCACATGGCAGTGGTAGCGCAGAATCTCAAATCATTAATTAACTGCACCAATATCGCCACATTCATAAAACTACCTGACGTATGCACAAAATCTGAAGCAGCTTTAGCCAGATACATCTGAACTCTTATGTACTATGGCTGTATTCCTACCAACCAATCATCAGAAATTTATCTCTGCATCCCGCTGATGCCCTGACGCCCCTGTTTTCCGCTATAGCCCATGCCCTGCTTTGGGATGAAGTAGAGGCTGATGATGAGTCCCCTGATCCCTCGCCCCTTCCGCCCTGATGAGATAAGCGGTTCCACTGTCCCATCTGGTTGGTTTTGTTCACGTTTTATGTGTTTTCCGCTCAATTTGGGCAGTTCACTCATTTTATTTGGTGAGGATTTCTTTTTCTAGGTTTTAAGTTTTGGTAATGTCCAACCCTGGACAGCTTACCTCAGTTAAATAAAATCCTTCTTCATGACACTATAGTTTTTCAGCCTTCAACAGAGTCTTGCTGTAATAAGACTCTAGGTAGTCATGCCTTTATCATCCAACTAATAAAGAATGGCCTCTTCTGTTTAATTGGATGCATCCATAAAAATAGGAATAATGACTTCCCATAATATGGATGTCAAAAAAATTAGTCTTATTTTATAAAATTTCACTGTCTCAACCACTATTTTTCATTCTGCACATAGGCAAAGATATTTTTAAATTTTGAAAATGAAGGACTTAAAAGTTGAGCAAAAGGGGATAAGATGATGGTTATATTTCATCATTCATAAGAGTACCTGTTTATCTCTGAGACTCCTTGGTCCAGGCTTCTTATATTTAGCTTTGATTTTGTTTTATAAGAATTGAATCCCTTCTGGTATAGACCATGTAATAAAATTTCTATACCTTTTGGAAGAAGGTACACTGTGTGGTTAGCTGAAATTACTCTTTTGTAATTGTTGAAAAGCTGACTTGAGATGATATAAATTATTGGTAAAGTTTAAAAACACTTTTATGTTATCTAGATAAATAATCATGCAGCTTAGTATAAGAACTTGCATGATGTGATAATTGCTAATTGGAATGAGGTGGGCGCGTTAAATTATCTCTGGGGATCTGGGTAGGTTGAAGTATTTTTCATGCAAATTACTGAGTACTTTGCATGGTCTTCTGGCAATAAAGTCATCTGCCACTAACAGCTGTAACTCCCATCGCTGAAAAGAAGTTTAATCCAGAAAGTCAGTCCAGAGCATTGACCACTTGGAATATAATAAATGTTTTTCATTAAAAAACTTTCTAGCTTCCTATACTTCATAACTATACTGTGACCACAATATTTCTTCTTTATGAGTGGTAGTGTGGATGACCATGAACTCTGGGAGGTCACAAGAAAGCGGCACCTAATTATTGTTTTATCTTGGTCTTAATGTTTTGCTCTTTTCCCTTTAATTTTTATTTGGTTTTGATTGTATTGAACTTAAATTTCCTACATCATTGCTGTGAATCTAATTTTTCATATAAAATCTAAATGACATCTGATGTAAAAAAGTATCTTGATAAGTTTCAAGTAGCTGTTTCACCTTTTCAGTTCCACCAAATTTAACAATTTTCAGATATTCAGGCTTGAGATATTACCCAGAATTAAGGCTATTGTTAGATAAGCCTAAATCAAGTTGACTACCAAAAATATGTACCGTGTCATATTCTTCAATTGGAATTAAGTTTCCCCTTTTAATTTTCTAGAGTTTCTTAACTATGAATTTATAATTTTTTAAGGTTCCAAGTTGTAACTTAATTAGACGCTGTTAATCTTTTTCAAGTACTTCAGGTAATACTATTGGGTCAAATCTGCTGACTTCATCAATGTTAGTGATGTGTAACATGAAGTTTTTAGGTATCCTCAGGGTTATGTTGGTAAAAACAATATTTGTTCTTATAGTTTATTTTTCACCACTTTGGTAGCATAGAACAATATGCCATTTACTGCATCTATTGAATCAGGGAGCATTTTCATATTTCATCCAGAATTAGACTGATGTAAAGGCTATTTAGAAACAGAGTACTTGACCAGACAAAAGATTTTTTCTTGCTGAATTTAATATCCAGGAAAAGGAGAACTTTGTAATTGAAGAGAGATAAAACACCTTCTTTAAGTTAATAACTCCTTAATATACAATCATAAATTTTGTCCCAATGAGCATGTTGTACTGGTTGCTTCCCAAGGCGATTGCAGGAGCTAAAAAACAAATTTTTCCAATTTGAATTTGTAAGAAAAAGTAGAAACCTATACTTTAGTGTTTTTGAACTCGCAGTGCTATACTTCTGGGTGTACTTGAGGTCCAAGGCAAGCTTGATCTAGCTGATGAGCCAGGATGAGACAACATTAATTGGAGATCATATAGAAATATAGTCATTACCCAGACCTTCTAAATGACCAATATATTTTAGTTAATGTTCCTCCAAAATTTGATAATTGTAAACCCCTTAATGACATAAAGTTGCTTTATGAATCCTTGCAGTCTTTGTGTACTTCTTCTCGAGTTCAATAGACTGTCAAGGAAAAATAAGTGCAGGAGGTTGCATTGGGTAACGCGCCAGAAAAAAAAGCCCCAAAAGTGGCCAAAGTTTCTCTGCAACAAAATAACGTCTCAGTTTTCTCCTGTGTATTTTCATATATAGATTTTGAATTAGAACGCATACCAAACTGATACAAGTCATCAGGGAAAGAAGCCCCTGAAATTTTATTGTTTGGATAAACACTACATTAGAAATCAGCAAAATAAGATGCGCAGACTCAGTAGAATAGCTTGCAAAATAAGCTCTGGTTTTGTGTACAACAGTATGGTCAGACCAAAATTTTAACTGAGTCCAGCCATAGTCACAGGTTTTAAACTCATCTTGATATTAAAAAAGTCCTTTAAAACAGAGGAAGCAGGAAAATGCTAAAAACTTTATCTAAAAGTATCTGAATATATGAGAAAAGCAAAGGCATTGCTCAGCTTCAATATCAATATAAGGGGGAGCTTCATAATAGTTTTATTACGATTATCAAAACCTAAGCCATAAAGTTTGCCTTTCAGCGAAATCAAAAGTCTTTAAGCTTGGCAGAATTTTGTTACTTCATATCTGTTGATTTTAAGGATCTTCGAACCAATTCTCGCCAGATTTTCAGTCATATTAACGCCATTTGCTCCATACATAACTGGCAAAGCAAGAACATATATACGGTCAATGATCTTTGAGAGGTCATTATTGTCCCTCCTGCGTTCTGGCTTTGATTCCTATGGCTTCAGATTCTTTCCTTCGATGATCGGTCTACCTCAGATAGAATTTCACTAACTGTTACATCACCCTCCGTTCTTAAAATTGAGTTCCACCCTACATAAGGGGACATTGTCTAAGAAAAGTTCTTGTGGGGGTTTTGTAGCTTCATGGCGGTCAAGGAAGCTTGAGTATTGGGTTTACAGCATCAATAAATCTTTTATGAAAGTCATGGATTATCCTTTTAGCATTTGAGCAATCTCTGGAGACACTCAGCTGCTCTCAGTTTCATCAAAATCTTTCCAGGACACCAAATACTGGAGGCGACATTGAGATAAGCGGGAGGTGAGGATGGCAAAATTATCTTATTGGGGTTCACTATCTACTATAATTGGCTCAGGGCAGGAAGGCATGACCCTCAAAGGGGGTCAAGAGTTACTTATGAAGGTTGCTGAACACTTAGATGGAAGAGGGTAGGCCAACTTGTAAGCTGACTGGCAAAACTTCCTGATTATCTTAAAGATCCAACATTTGGGGCCTAACTAACAGCAGGGCTGTTTCAAGGGGAGATTCATAGCATTGACCATGACCAAATCGCCTGGCTTGTAATCTGGGCATTCTCAGCGTTTTCAGTCATCATATGCTTTGTAGATCCTCACAGCATCGAAAAAGTGATCATTTACTGCCTGATGTATTTCTATGAGCTCTTTGGTGCGCTCATTGGAAGCAACAACTGTTGACTCTAGCTGTGGAATCCGATTGAAGCTGGGATTGTAGCTAAAGTATGCAAAAGATTGAACGTGCTTGTTGAGGTATGAGTAAGGTTATTATAGGAGAATTGCTCCAGAAGAAGATGAGAGGCCCAATTGCTCTGTTCTGCAATGGAATAGTTATGCAAGAATTACTCCATACCTTGGTTCACCCTCTCTGGCTGTCCATCCGAACTAGGATTGAAAGGCTATGGAGTGGCAGTTGCGGATCCTTAAGATGTACAGTAAGGCTTCCCAAAACTGGTAAGTAAATTGAGAGCCACAATTTCTATTCATTTCCTTTGGGAGGCCATGTATTCAAATAATGTTTACAAGAAGAGACGGCAATCTGGATGGAGGTTATTTTAGTATTGCAAGGAACAAAATTAGTCATATTGGTAATTCAGTTCACAACAACCATCACCGCATCATAACCCTGGGACAAGGGGAGTTCCACAATAAAATTGATGGATACTAATGACCCTGGGCCCCATTCAGCTTGAAGGGACAAGTAGAACAGCGCACTTATGATAATTAAATTTTGAACAAAAGCATTTCAGGCGGGACTAAGTGAATTTTGCCACATCAGCGTTAATGCCCTTCCAGCTGTAGGAGCGTCAGACCAACTCAAGCATCTTGTCTTTGCCAGTGTGGCCAGCAGTGGGATGGTCATGGGATTCAAGGATTACCTCCTCTCTCAGGAGTCCAGGTGGTACCCGCCACTTGCCCTGAAGAAGGATGTTCCCATCCAGCAACTGATAGCCTTTTTCTAGGGGTTAGCCATTTAGTTGGAAGGATTGCTTGATCGTTTCTTAGTCTGCTGACAAGGGCTGAGACAACATAATATGGGCAGATATGTCAGTCTCTCCTTCCAATAGCTCCATCATGAGCAGAGCGGGAGATTGGAAAGTGGATCTCTTTCAACTGTTCCAGTTATATAACACCTGTGTATTATGGACTTCAACTAGCGCTGGATTTGGGGTAAAAGGAGGGTTCCATGATAGGGCATCTGGAAACAGGTCCTGGGTAACCTTCATGAAGAGAGATTGGAAGTTAAACACTGATAGATTTTTAACCATCTGGACTGGTGAGTCGTCAACTTCTGTGGGAGCGTTAGTACAGCAAAGTTTTGTGGTCAATGCGGACAGTAAAGGGCCATCTAGAGTCATGCAGATGGTGGCACCAGTGCTTTACTGCCTCAGCAATGGCAAGTAGTTTCTTATCATAAGTGCTTAATTAAGCTTCGCCAGAGACGTCTTCTTAGAGAAGTAATAAAGGGGACGCCCCACTCCATCTTCTCCTTACTGCAGAAGAGCTGCTCCCACTGTAAAGTTGGAAGCATTAGTTGTGACAATAAAAGGATGACTGGAGTCTGCATGTGCTAGCACAGGACTGGACAAAAGACGGGCTTAACGGCGTGGAACGCGGCGTTGCATTCTGTGGTCCAACTGGATATTTTCCCAGATGCAGTGTAGAGAGAGTCGGCTTCAGAGAACTGAGGGGTGAAATTTTTGAGATAGCTACAAGT
This sequence comes from Massospora cicadina, assembly GCA_022478985.1. Lineage (NCBI taxonomy): Eukaryota > Fungi > Entomophthoromycota > Entomophthoromycetes > Entomophthorales > Entomophthoraceae > Massospora > Massospora cicadina. The sequence continues at coordinate 97,172 of JAKSZP010006786.1, forward strand.
CCCAAAGTAGCGGCGTAAATCTCTAAGAGATGAGGGAGTAGCCCAATTGGGAATGGCTGCTTCCTTATAAGGGGCAATTATGTTGCTGTTGGAGAAGACAATGTTTCTATAGATTTCTACTATGGGTGAAAGAACTCGCACTTGCTAGATTTATAGTAAGATTCACATGTGCTAGCCACTCCATGACAGCTACAATGTGTCAGGCATGTGACTCTTTACTGTGGAGAATACCAATATGTCGTTCATATAGGCTATTGCGCAGTAACTCATAAGATCTCCCAGGACAGCGTCAATGAACTTTTGAAAAGTGGTGGAAGTGTTCTTCAAATAAAACACATGACCCTGAACTGTTAGGTGCCTTTCTAAGTGCAGAAAGTGGTCAACCACTCCTGGCCTTCCTTATATGCTCTGGTTGAAAGTGCTTAAGAAATCCAGCTTGCTGAACACTCTGGCCTTCTCTATTTAGCGGGAGATTTGTTGCTCCTAAGGAGCAGATGGGGGTCAGGTACTGTGACGCTGTTCTGATTGCCATAGTCAATCCCTGGGGCGAGGGTAGTCATCTGATTTTTCCACAAATAGAATTTGGGAACACACAAAAGAAGACTTTGAGATTTTGCACTTAAAGAGCATATCATCAGCCCAATCATCCAAGGTGGCCTCCACCCTCAAGGACTAAGATTAGATGGGAGAGAAAATCTTGATGAAGTCAATGGTCAGTGATGGGATTCCTACCCAAATTAGAGAGGCAGATGAGTCAGATGACAAATTCGAACCTGAACTGACGAAAAACCTGAAACCATTATTAGGGATAATCCCTGATAAAATCCCACTTCTCTAGATATTTGGGACAATCCTTGACTAATTTCAAGCCCTAATATCAGGGTTTAAACCTGTTCTATGCGGTCTACAAATTCCATTTGACAAGAAATGACCAACCTGCTACTGAATCCCCAATTAGAAATGAGAAAAGAACTTAGCTTAGTACACATGGAGATTGACTGATAAAAACCCCCATATAAAGATGTTTCTGAGCAATAAACTTTACACTTTTTCGCCATTTTAGTTAGAATTGTCATACTCTATTAATTTAGGTAAAACCTAATGGTTAGGATATATGACACCAGGGATGCTAACCTGAAAAAAGACTTTTTACGCAAAGAAAGCACAAATGTATAAATTCAGTAGCCAGAAACTTATGGTTTCATGTCCTATAATTAAAAGGGACAAGTGGTCTAAACCTCTTGGTCCTGACAAAACTGGTGTTCCCTTACAGGTTTACCCTGAGTTCGTGGTACAACTATTATATAATGAGCATCAATGGTTTGGCGTCAGATCCCTCTATGGATTAGAAACGCCTTAACTTTGTGGCGAATTTGTTCGTTGTGATATGTAGGATTAGAAGTAGTTTCGCCATTGGGCTTTGCCAACTTGAACTTTAGGATGCAACTACTGATCTAAAAAGCAAAATTTTGCAGTTAACCGCGCTTGTTGCCACAAAAATTGGCCCTTTGTGCCTCCCATGATCGGGTATATTTAATAATTTAAGATACCAATGTTTTACAAAGTCAGATGGACGCTCAATACCCTCATTTTCCCAAAGATAGCAGTTCTTGTTCAGGCGAAAGCGCACACACAGTGTCAATTCATGTTGTTTGACCATTAACCCCGCCAGTGGCATGTCTAAAACGTCATTCAAAAAGAAGTACATTAATGCAAAGGGAGTTTCTTCTCTTTACTATATTGTTACAAAAGTGCCATGGAGGAAGCTACTGATACCCAATGTCTCAAACACCTAGCCAATTATCTTAGTTGCGTAGCTCAATAAATTATGGTTCCTCATCTAATGCATACTAGACTTGGGATACTGCCAAGACTGCTTTGCTTCGGGAATTTAGGAGCGACTTAACTTTATATAGTCAAAAGCAATCTTTATGGGTATAAGCCTTATTTGGGGAGAAACTTTCAATGTGTCCGCTCACCATTTTTACCTTGAGGCTCAAATGTTGGTTGCCACGAAAAAACGTCCTACTTTAGATGACGCTATCACTGCTTTGTTTTCAGCGTTTAAAAATATTTTTAGCATTCTACTTAATCTTAAAGCGGTGAAGTATAATAGAAGTCTCTCCTCATTATCAATGAAGCCAGTTTGGGCGGTCACGCTGGCAACAGGGGTAACTTGAGTACCCTGGGGTGCCTAATTTTATAATTGTTAGTTATTCTCTTAGTTTCACATATATTCGGTAACGTCTGTCCCCTGGTCAGCTTACCTCAGTTAAATAAAATCAATGAAGCCAGTTTAAAAATTCTGGATGATCTACTCAAACCTATTGGGCCCCCTCATTTTAATAATAATAAGCCTCAGTCCCAAGTGCTAGTAGTTATACACTCCAAGTTGTCTACCCCCGAATTATCCTGAACTTTTTGCTAGAGAAACAACCACACTGTAGACCCTTGTCACATCTTTCTATGTAGGTTGGAAAAATATCAGTCAGTATAGTTCAGGAGGCTCCCTATGCTAATGATAATCAGGTGCCTCAAGACCTTTGTACTAGCTCTAAACCTATGCCCAGCACCTCATGATGCTTTAGGTTAGAATCACCTGCAAAAGCCGATGTACCCTTTCCTATTCAAGGGTATAAAGATCTCCAACTTTCTAGTTTTTATGTTGGTCAGTTACCCAAACAAAGTTTGACGGTCAGCTCCTCTATGTAAAGCCAAGCATTGGCAGATAAAACTTTCAAATACATTAAACTTCCCCAATCTTGGCCGTGGCAGAATCCTCCTCTTGCTTTGCTAAAAATCACTAATGACAGTTTACTAGATGCTATTTCTCAGTTTGGATTTTTAATGGTTTGAGTAGAGGTAGTTGTATATAAGTTTAAAGTCCTGGCGATAATTGACAATACCTCTCCAGTTAATGTTAATTTCTCCCAATTTATACAGAAAAATAAAAAGGGCTCCAGACTTGAATCATGAAGCTGAATATGGGATGGCTGGTATTGAGTCAACTAAGTCAATAAGAGCATATTCTGTCTTGCCCCTCTGATTTAGGAGTTTTGTAAATAATGCCCCCTCAATTGAGTTATAACAATACTCATGCGTTGCTTATTGAGGTCCAACTGGTATGGGAGTTTAACTGCATCATCAACCACAAAGAAAATACTTGTCTCTACTGGGGTATCAGATCCTGTTAATACTCAAACTCTCCATCAAAAGAAAAGGTGTCTTAAAAAATAGACATACCTCCTTGTTTACCAGTTTTTAGAAAATTAACTAGATTGATTCCTCCTGATAATACAGAATTATGGGTGTCGGTTAGTTGGTCCTGATTGCCAATAATTGCCTAGTTCAAATTTTATTTTAATGTTATATTTGCCAATTGTTGCTCCCAATTTAAGTGGGTTAAGCCTTTTCAAGTGTTGGGGAATAATCCCCAATAGTTTTAATTGTTTAGGTTTGGCAGAATCATAGTTCAATGCCAACTGCCAAAATCATGGATGATTGTGAGATTTTCTGGTGGGAAACTGACATATTTGTTACAACCATCTTATGATTCTAGTTTGATGATGACTACTATGCATGGCTTATTGTGGGATTTTTCTGGTGGAAAGCTGACATATTAGTTAGCAATCTTCTGACTATTATTTTAGTGTCCCAATTCATAGTATCAGCGACTTATGCCAAGGATGCTCAAAGTATTTTTAATAACAGTAATTTATATATAGCTTACCTGTGACTTATTCTGAGGATGTGTTAACCTTATTTTGGGTGATCAGGACTAGCGGAATGGGAGAGAACTATTACTATGGGCAACTTCAATTGAGTGAAGTTCCATCTTGGTTGGCTGAGGGGTTTTCATAGGCGCAGCAGCCTAGAATATATGTAGCCATCCTTCCTCAAATTAAATATCTCTCTTTCACCCATTTTTTATTAGCTGTTAGTAATTCATCAGCCAGATTAAGGGAATATGGGATCAGAGATCCCCAAAGTAGGTGCGGGGTGACACACTTGGAGTGGACGATGCTGCCAGCTCCCATACCTCAGCCCTACAAGGAACTGAAAGGAACCTGGCCAACTGGCCACCAACGATGATGTGATGATGGCCATCAGCCATGAGGGTGGTGCAGCGTGGGAGTGCCATAGCCACCCAGGATGGAGGATGGACCCACTGGGGCACATCCAAGAGGGGCTGGAGATATATTATGAGGGAGAATGAGAAAGGAGTTGGGCTGTCCAGGAAATGGCTGAGGCCCATTGGTGCACTCCCAAGAAGGACCATGGGTATAAGGCGAAGTTGGTCTGATTGACTGGTGGGTTGGACGTAGAGTTGTAGAGGGTTGGTACAGCTATGAAGGTGAAAAAGCAAGGTCCAGCCAGTCTCCATACTGGTTGGTCTGACACACTAGCGGAGCCCCTAGTGTTGGAAAAGCAATTTTCTAACACCCGTCCTCAATTTGCAAAGTTAAATATCAGATCTTAGGAGGAAAACTAAGTTAACCACAGAGACTGCGGATACCAAAGATGGGGTCCTTCTGTATGCCCTCGCCCTATCACAGTACCTTCTGGCTCACAAGATATTGTGGATATGAGGATCCAGATGCTCACCCCTATTATTCAAATGTTGGAGCTAAGGGGACACCCAAACCCTTCAATTAAAATAGCTTTAACCTGCCCATGGATTTTGGATCCTGTCTATGGGATATCTATCTCTATTCTATTAAGATATTTACCAAATGAAAACCTTTAAGTCCCTTAGTATGTCACTATTGTTTATACAAAACTATGTCCCATTAAAAATACTGCTGATGTGAGCTTTTTGGCACTTTACAAGTTTTTAGGATTCAATCACTTACCCGCCATAGCTCTGGTCAAAAGCAAATTGGAGGTTGGGACCATCTAGTACTAAAAAAGCAAATTGGAGATAAACTCACCCCTAATGAAACCAAGAGCGTTGAAGACCTCCTTGAGGAATATGGCGATATTTTTCTTGGGACCATGTGACAATAGGAAAATATTTGGGATAATTCATCAAATTGAGACTATATCTCAGCCTCCATTCAGATCTCAGCCATACCTAAAATCCAAAGTATATGAATTTCGTGTGGCCTTAGAGTTACAGCAACTGTTATGAGCTGGCCTACTGGTGCCTTCTAAAAGCCCACGGATATCCCCACTCCTATTAATTTGGAAAGAAAAACCTTTTCTCTAGTTGAAATAACTAATTGTAACTGATTTGATTCAATACTATCTAAGTTTGATAATCTCTTTGATGAGATTAGTGTGCACCCAATGTCAGGTATTAGTTGGGGTAACAAAGTAAAGAGCGTAGGGTTGGGCTCCACACCGTTAAAGTTCATAAACGCCCCAGTGACATCGACGGCCTAGATAAAAATAAAAAACTGGCAGTGAGTATTCCCACAGAGATCTTAGCCTGGAAAGCAAAATACAACCAGTCCATCAAAACTCTACATTCCCATACCCAGTCATTAGTGGAGCAAGGGGTTCAAGTTTTCCTGGATATTAATCTAATGGCGCTTTAAGAAAAGTTCTGTAAGGATGTGCACAAACACTTCCCAGATGCATTATATGTTGTACTGCACTCTATGACCTGTGGTTAGTTGGATATAGGGTTTGAGACTAAACAAGCTGTGGACAAAGCTGAACAGGTGAGTGTGGTGCTAGACCTCCTAGATGGTCAATTGGTGATCAAAACATAGTGCACTTTATGGACCAAGTCTAACCAAATTTTTGTTGCAAACAACTTCCTCCTCACAACAATAAAGCGCACAGTGCTGGAGCACCACCTCGTGGTTGGGCTTAGAAGCTGTGGGGAACTTCACTCCTTTAAAATGCAATGCTTTATGCTTATGCTGGACATGTGCAGTGGTAAGGCAATTGCAGGGATCACTTCAACTGCAGCCATCATTAATGATTTACTCAAATCCCCGACATGGCAGTTGTGTTAATTGACATGCAGGAATCCTGCCCGTTCTGCATCATGGTGGATAGCGCGCCCCCTATCTGCACCTTTTGTAACGCTTTTAGCCACAAGGCTCACACATGCCCCTCCAAAGAGGGCATTACAAAGAACACAATCCTCCTCAATGCAATGTGAAAGCCTTAAATCCCATTATGAACAAGCCTTTTTTACAAAGCAGCATTCTCTTGGGGTGCGCAACAATATTGTATTCAGGTAAACCTGTGTCCCCTCAGGAGAGCCAGAAGGCTTAACAGGCCATTAGAGCATCAGCCAAGGAAGCAGCTATGGCTGCATCTGTGATCCCACCTGCTGAGACCCAGGATGAAAGAGTCATTTACAGCTGAAGCGGCTTGAGAATCAGCTCACCTATCAAATTGGGCCAGCCAACCTGCAGATCAGATTGGTGATTTGGATTTTCCTAAGCAAAATTACCAAGCACCAATCAAACCCAATTCTACCACCTACTTTCCTCCCAAGTTTTTGTCAACCTCTGATGATGCATTGCAGGTACATAGCAACGCAAATTGTTGAAACAAATCTGAAACCAAAATTGACATTAAACCCACTGCAAAGGCAATCCTTAAGAATGATTACACTCCGCTGATAACCTGTGCATAAGAAAAAAAGCTTCTGAGAAAACTAGTAAAGCATCACAGGAAGGGCAAAGGGGCCCTTCCCATTGCACCTTAGGTGCAATGGGAGGAGCCTTCACAATATGGACGCTGAACATCAGTTGACTCAAGCCTCACCGTCTTGGGCTAGGAAACTGAGTTCTTAAAAATAATTTACCTGTGAACATCCTGGCCATTCAGGAATTCCACCGTCCACATGGTGCTGAGGAAACATAGGCAACTATGCTCTTCCCCTCCCTTCCTTTTGTTCACTGCATTGTGGGGTACTTATTTGTATGGCCCATAGTTTTAATTTATTTCTAAAAATAAGTACCTAGATGGGCATGTGCTTGTAGTGTCCTTTTCATGGGATGATGAAGTGCACACTATCATTGATATTTATGCCCCAGCCTATATGCGGGCTCACCTAAAATCCTCTTGGCATTAATTTCCCTCCCACTTCCTCCTAATCCGTTTGTGGTGGGCGAACTGAACTTTGGGCCAACCCAGCCACCAACCGCTGACCTTCAAAGCCTACCCCCAAAAGGCATGTTAAACTATGCGTTCTAAAAGCCACTTTGGGGCTTTTTGATACTCTCCCCAAACATGCACCGCTGTTCCCCAACATGTCCCATCCCCATGTACACAACAGACAGCTGAGGTCTATGTCCCGCATTGATCTTATACTTGCTCAGTTACACTTTTGGTCCCAGATTACACACTTTACAATGACAAAAATTGATTTTTCTGATCACAAGTTGGTGTCAATTTCCTTCACTTTGTCATGCCCAGTGGCACAGGCACCAAGTGGTGCAAACTTCTTCCAGCCGAGATCGCTTCGCCCATGTTTTCCTCATGGGAGGAAACTGAAACTTTGGCACTGGAGTTTGCCACACCGTTCTGTGCAGACCCACTTTCTACCTGGTCAACCTTCAAAGTGAACACTTTCCATCAGGCATGCCAACTCTAATCGCATTTCTTACGGGCCGCCTTGGTTGACATTATTCACACACTCTCAGAAGTGAAATACCTGGACTCTAATGTCCCTGCTGCAGGCTACAGCCCAGCATGGGGGTTGCAAGTGAGCAGAATTATCTGATCATCTAAATGCACATGTAAGACAACACAAACGTTACATTTTTTAAGTTCAAGGAAAAGATATAACAGTGGGCAACACGTGCTCCACCTATTTTTTCCAAAAGATTCTTCACGCCGCAACAGAGCTTGGCCTGCACACAGGTGATATGGCTGGACCACTCTGTCACAGAAACTCCAGTTGAAGTGGCAATCAAAGTTTGAAACTATTACTCTGAATTGTATCAATCTGATCCAGTCAAACTGGCCAAAAATGATGAGTTTCTCGATGGTACACATATCTGCATCATTTCCCATTACCCAGAGTTGTTGAATTTAATTACTTGGGATGAACTCTGTATGCTGTTTGCGGTGCACTGCACAGGAAATGCCCAGGTCCAGATGGGATTTTATCTGAGTTCTATAAGATATATCTTAATTATTTCTCCTCTTTGTTGCTTGCCTCTATGAACCAGTGTCTGTTAGAAATGCGCCTCCTTCCTGGGGGCCAGGAGGCGTACACAATAACACTGTATAAGAAAGGGGATAAGCTGGACTTGGCAAACTGGCATTTATATCACTTACTAATACTGATAATAAATTAATTACTAAAAATTATGACCAACCGCCTAGGTAATTGCCTCTGATATAATCTCCTCTGAGCAATTTCCTTCCATTCACAAGCGGTCTATATGGGACAACATACACACTGTAGCCAACATCTGCCAATCCACGGCTACTGGCACTTGTTTTCTTAGACCAGCATAAGGCTTATGATAGGGTCAACTGGGATTACCTCAAAGCCTGCTTCCACAAGTTCCACCACCCCATCGGTTCATTAATTGGTGATGTTGCTTATGCAATCCGTCACAATGGCTGTGCATGGCCCTGACTTCATCATAGATGTGGTTTACCCTCAAAGGGGCCTCCACCAAGGGGACATTTTAAGCAACTCATGTACAATATCACCCTTGACCCACTTTTAAGCAATGTGAATGCCCACTTTACTGGTGTGCATGTGCAAGGCCAAGCACCCTTTAAGATGCTGGAATTTACTGACAATTGTGTGGTTTTGGTGTCTAACAACCAAGATGCACGCATGCTAGAGGCTACTATCCAGGAGTACTCCAGGGTCATTAACGCCGCACTTAACGCCTCCAAAATCAAGATCTTTCTCCTCAGCTGGTACCAAGCCCGCTGGTCACCAGCACCCCATTAACTACCTGCTTCAGCAGCTGCCTCACAGGTTCACTTGCCCCGCCCACCCCTTACTGCCCCACATGTGCTCCCTTTTGTGAAAAGACCCACTGCTGGTCTGGTAAGTCATTTGGGAGTGTGGCTGGAGGTGGGAGGGTACACTTCATCGATGATAGAGCACCATATCCTAGTTAATGTCACAAAGCGCATCGTTTCCCTCAGAGCCCACATACTACTCTCTCAAGCTGGCTTGTGCTTTCCAACTCTATGTTACTGCCCAAAAACTGGTTTGTGGCCCATGATATCACCTTTTCCCTTCTTTCTTCACCTCTTTATACGCCCCCCTACAAGAATGGTTTTGGTAGGCTGACCACCGCCAGTGCGCCTGGATGTCATGTTTGGCCCTCGCCATAGTGAAGGTATGAGCCTTCTCAACTTCGAGGCCCATGCCGCCAAAATACTTGTCACCTGGCTCGCTGCAGTCTCTAATCCCACACTCTCAGACAAACACTGGTCACGTGTGGCCCACTCTAACTTAACCGCTCCCCAGGCCTAAGCAATACTACCCACCCCCATTATCTGCTAAACTATCTTGCCTCACATCCCTCCGCCATGGGCCAGCATGGGAAGTCGCCACGCTTTAAATGAATTCTCCTCTCCATGCAGAGCGCTGAGTGGAGAATAAGTATCATTGGACATTACCCAAGGAGTCTCCCTATCCCCGTTTCAAATAAGAAATCCATGGGCAAGTCGTTTAATTAACTTAGTACCTCAACGTCCCCACCTCATTGACAATGTGGACTACCTTAACAAGCTCAACATCCCGTACTATTTGGAGACCCAGAAGGACAGTTGGCGGTACACACACCATCCTCTTTTACAACCCCAATTTCGCGCCCATGTGTGAGATGCCTGAAAAAAGTGTACTACACGGATGAACGGTCCAATGCCTCTCAAACTTCATGCATTGTATGCAGTCACTATGGATCATTAGTCCATCACTTGGAATATTGCCCACCTTCACAGGTGATTTGGCGGGATGTTATGCGCCTCTTTTGCCAGGAGAGTGAACTGTCTTTCAGCCTGTCCAAAAACATCTTCGCCTTTTCCATGACCTCCCTTATCCACCCTTTGCTCTGAGCCTTAATTGTTGCAATAGCGCTATAGATGATCCACACCCTTGTTTTTGAAGAACTCTTGTGCACTACCCCAACCCTCTGTGAAGCTGTGTGTTGCTTCCATTCCCACCTAACGGATCAAAATCAAGCTTAAATGTTTGGCCACCTGCCATCCCACCAACACCGGTTGGTGTTGTCCTTGTTCCCCATCTGGTTCCTCTCATCGGATCCTTTCCTTTATTCATGTTCAGTTTTGGCCCAAGCCTCCCCTGTCACTCTCCATCTTCCTTACACTGGAAGTCCCGCTAACAACAGGAGGTAGCTACGGCTCCTCTGGAGTTCCCCTCTTTATTTCTTGGAGCTTTGTAGTTAATTTTTATCTGAAGTGTCCATCCCATGGCTAGCCTTCCCCAAATGAAATTTAAAATAAAAGTAAAAAAAAATTGGAAGAAAGATGGTGGCTCCTGTGGTGTCGTGGATTAACGCCGCCTCAATTCTATTGCACAAAATAGATAGCTATCCTATCCTGCATATAGATGATTTTATACTTGATGTCAAGATCCCAAATTTTCTCAGCTATGGATTTTTCCAACGGGTACTGGTAAGTCAATTTTGTCACCAGATGATTGTAATAGATGCGCTCACGTCTCAAGTGATGAACTATTTGAGCCCACTCAAATGGCACAGTGGTCATGTAATGCCCCTGCTAACTTCCAACGCGCCATAGCGGACTCTTAGGCGTTTTAAACGCTCCTGTGTGCTAGTTTATTTTGACAAGAGTATTATTTTTTGAAACCTTTATTGAGCACCTAGATCACCTCAGGAAAATCTTTCAGCAATTATCTCAATCTTTGTTAAAACTAGAAGCCGTCAAAATACTCCTTCTTTCAGAATGAGATTAGTTTTTTGGGCCATAAAGTAAGTAAAGCCAGAACCCTCAATGGATGACAAGATCCTGGTCATTGCTTGGATGTCCCCCCTAAATCCCTACGAAACATAAAAATTTTCTTAAGGATGGTGGGATATTATTTCCAGTTTATTCCCACTTTTCAGACACCTCTGAGCCTCTAGTGTTTTTATGAAGAAGGGGATTTCCTTCCAGTGGAATGAAGAGCAACAGCAGGCCTTTGACCTGCTATGTGTCTCTCTCCCGCTCTACAGTACTTATTTATCCAAATTTTGATATATTTTTTTCCGCTTTATCAATGCTACCAATATAGCCATCAGAGCTATATTATCTCAGGGCGACGAAAGCTTAGTAGAACATCCTATTGCCTACTCTAACAAGACCTTAACCAAAGCTGAATGCAACTACAGTGTTATGAAATGCAAATGCTTGTAGGTCCTAATGGCTATTAAGATTTTTTGACCTTATTTGTATGGGAAACAAGCCCATAATTACCAACCATGCTTCTTTGCGATGGCTACAGAAAATGAAGAGCCCTAATGGGAGATTAGCACAATTGCGCGTTAAAACTAAAAAATATGCCTTTTCCATAATCCATCGACCAGGGTCCATACACCAAAATGTTGATTGCCTATCCCAGCTCCCCATACTAACTTTAACTGACCCTAAAGAGGATCAACTCTATGACCTTCTAACACAATCGCATTATGGAATGACAAATCCCTGACCCTTCAAAAGAAATTAGCGAAAAATTTGATGAGACTTCAAGTAAAAAAATGCCAAAAGTACAAACATATGTCCAAAAATTAGGTTCTCTATGTACGACCTTTGGCTCAAACTGACATCATATTGGAGGGACATCAGTAAATTGGCCATGTGGAATTTGGAAAACCAACTAGTGGCTTAAGACTCACTGTTTTTGGGTGGAATGCCTGTTTCAATCTAGGATGTATTAGAGCCTGCCTGGTATGAAAATGTCAAGCTGGACCTAGTCCCAAATCTCAACGTCCAGAGGTTCCACCCTGTGAACCCTTCCATACTTTTAGCATTGATGTTATGATCCCTCACCCTTGAGCATTTAATAGTCATCAGTTCATTCTCCTAGCAGTGTATCATTTAACTAAGTGGATCAAGGCTGTATCACTACCCTCATCTTTGGTAAAAGCTACCGCCACGTTTTTTATATAATCAGATTATCACCCAGCATGTGTAAACTAACATGATTCTTTCCAATAATGGGTAAAAATTTTAAATAATCGCTAGTGAAAGATTTAGCCAACCTGATGGGAACCACACAAGTATTTTCCACCCCTTACCATCCTGCAACCAATGGAATGGTAAAGCAGACATATGGTACTCTAAATACAACCCTCTAGATAATAGCTATGACTGACCCCCTTCATTGGCCCCAATACTTGCCTAGTGCAATTCTGAACTATAAGATCAGCTATTATTAAAATAATTAATATGATAGCCTTCCAAGCGTTGTACTAAAGAAATCCCCAGTTTTCTTCTTAAGTGCAAGCTATGCCTGACTAAGCCTCCCCTAAAGCCCCTGAATTCACTATGTGGAGTATTGCCAATTAAGTTATCTAACTTCAGGCCCTGGCTTACAATAAACTATCTGCCACAACTAGTAGAGAAAAAAGTCGGTTTAATGACAAACATGAACCTCTGCACACCTTTTAACAATGTAGCCTAGTCCTTTTCTACCACTATTGGCCAGGATGTCGTACTAACAAATGGATACCAACTAGTTAGGGCCCTACAAAGTCATATATAAGCGAAGTAACAAACACTCAATTGTAGAGGTCATTCAGGGTAGTTTGGCAAGTCACGCACATAGTTGTTTTCTCCTTCCGTTCTCCCCTCTATGTCAAGATCTAGAAAGGGCGTTGTCAGTATTCCTACCTGAGTTGGATACTTGGATGAGTCAGATGTTGGGATTTGAACCTTAGCTGTCAAAATAGCTGAAAATATTATTGGGGATATTCTTGATGAAATTCTAGCCCTCTAGATATCAGTGACAATCCTTGACTAATTTCAAGCCTTAATATCGGGGTTTAAACTTGGTCTATGTGGCGAGCAAATCCCATTTGACAAGAAATGACCAAACTGCTGCTGAATTCCCTATTGGAAAAGAGAATAGATACTAGCTTAGTACACATGGAGATTGACTGAAAAAAACTCCCATATAGCGATGTTTCTAAGCAGTAAACTTCACACTCTTTTACGCCATTTAAGTCAAGATTGACCTAATCTACTAATTAAGGTAAAGCTAATAGTTAGATTATATGTCACCAGGGAAGTTAACTGAGAAAAGACTTTCTGGCCAAGGAAAGCACAAACCTATAAATCCAGATCCTAGGAACTTTGGGTTTCCTGTCCTATAATTAAAAAATGAACAAGTTGTCAAAATCCCTTGGTCCCAACAGTTAGCTTAAACTTAGGCTCAAATTTGGTGTTCTCAGAAAGTTGGCGAGCCTTAGAAGGATCAAATATGTCGCATAACTCCTGATGAAATTAGGAAGGGTAAGTGTGTAATAAGGGTGGATGTCAGTTATTTGAGGCAAGGCCTACCTTGGGTGAGGAACCCCACCTCCTTGGTAACGCAAGGGCGCTTATAATCAAGGCAAGGGATGGTAATTGTAACTCATACCAGAAACTTTGAGTTAATAGTAGTGTCCAAAAGATTGTAGAAGATGTCTAAACGTCACCACCAATATACACCCAAAATAATGGGGTACAGGAGATTTTTAATCACAAGAAAGTCTCAACAAAGTACCCATCACCTGCAACGAAGGGAACAAGGGCCAGTACTCTTTATCTGGGGATGGCTTAAGATTCACCGCCCTTTATAATCTGATCTTTTTATAATGGGAGGTTTAAGGCTTTTGAGAGATCTTGGCTTATAAAAGTTAGCAGTAGCACCAGTGTCCATCAATGTGAGCGCTTGGAAGTCCCTTCTAGAAGAAAAGATGGTAGCCATTAACAAGAAGTATGCATATGAATATTTATCAACTGAGGAGCCAAAGGACTATTAAATAGCTTCAATCCCAGCAGGGAGGAGTAGGTGAGGATATTAACGGATTCAAGAAAAGTAATATTCCACATTGTCAGTAATTTGCCCATTAAACTTGAATGTAGTGGGATAACTTGATGCAATATGCTCAGCAAGAGGGAGATCCTTATCTCAGGAGACACAGAAATTAGGAAAGCTACGCTCATGAAGGATTCCGCCAAGGTGAGCTTTTCAATAAACTTTTCATGAATATCCATCTGACTCTTTATGGGGTCTGCTAAGGAGAGCGAATCCAGTGTAATAGGAGAAAGATGTTTTAACTGGTCAATGGGGATGACTGGTTGGGTAGGAGAAATATGTTCTAAGATGGCAACAAGGGTCCAGAGTTAGAATATAGTGAATGCTCTAATCAAATGTGATAGACTTTTTTATTCCCACTACTTACAAGGACAAAAGCAAGGGGTTCTCCGTGGAGCATGGCGGTGCAGGACCAGTGGTGACTCATACCAATGATGGAGGTTTCAGTATCATTTGCCGGCGAGCTCACCTCCAGTTCTAAAAGTAAGGTGCAACACAGTGGGTGGATATCCTATGATCAGGCTGGAGGTTTCCATGACAGCTAGGTTCTCAAATGGATAGGTAACAATATGATATGAGACTTGATTAACATCAGGTTTTATTATGGTAGGTTCCATCAGAGTTCACAACTAAAATGGAGTTTTCAAGTTTCAAAATCTGAAGCTCTGCATTACAACTAGGTTTAGCAGTGAAAATGCTGTGGGACAGAATGTATGTGAGGTTGGAGCAAGTCACAGATAGTAATGGGAGGATTATCCTATATGCCAAGGGAGCACCAGTATTGTTCAGGGACTTGCAGAGGAGGGTCATTTTCAACTGTGCAAGCGATTCCAGACCTGAAGTTTTTCTTGAACAGTTATAAGTATTGGACAGTAGTGAGGTCTCCTTGGGCCAAGTGAACAGAAAGTTATAGTCCTCATAGGTAATAGGAGGATTTTTTTTGAGTATGATAAAGGCTTCCAAAGTGGGGAGAGATTTCAAAAGGGTTCTATTAGTATTACTAGAAGTGAGTAACCACTGGTGGACATCCTCAGAGATCTCACAAAGAAGTAAAGCAAGTGGATAATGTCAGTTAGTTCCTTGCCTTGGGACTTATGATGAGCGCTAAGATTTGCAGCTTTTTGATTATCTCCTTTTTAAAATTTAAGTCCAAGTATGTGGATACTTTTAGGTAAATATTAAAAGGTATTACACACTGTGTGAGTTTCTTGAGTGAGGGGAGCCGCGCAACAACCTCAGCACACCCTTTGAAGAAGATAAAAACCAAGACCAGGTGGGATACAACAGTACCGGCTTTTGAACAGTTTCAAAAGGAGGCAACTAAGATAGGGTTGGATAACTCTAGCAACCCAGCAGGAGAAATTTCACTATTGCATCTAGATTTTTCTCAGATAATGTCAAGAAAACGAAGTGCATGAGGTTGCAGAGGGTAGCACGCCAGAAAAAAGGTGTCAAAAGAGGGCAAAATGTCTAAGCAGCAATAAGAAATGTCTCAGATCGTCTCCAGTGTTAGATTTAATTTATTGTGGGGAAGGCTGACCATGGGACGGACACTTCTGACTATGACTCAGAAGAGACAAAACTTAGTACCAGGGGAGGCACCCCAGAGAAGCGATGCTATCTCTTGTTGCCAGCGGGAACGCCACTTATGGGGAGGGGGAGGAAACGTGTGAAGGGGCCATAGCCACAATTGAGCACGTGTGGAGGAAGGGGTCTGATTTGATGAACCAGACTGGAAACCAGGAAGAGACCAGCTGTCAGTGATGCGGTGGGAGGTATCCAAACATCCACACTTGAAAGTGGTTCACCAAATGGAACCGGAATCTGTGTACCGCTTCTTGGAGGGTGGGGGTGGAGCCTGCGATGGCATCTAAGACAGTCGTGTGGATGGTCCACATGGCGATTGCAACCACCAAAGCACAAAGGGAGGGCAGAAGGGGGGAGGCCATTGATAGAGCGAACATATCTCTTGACAGACTGAAGGGATGCGTTTGATCCTGGCCCAGAGAACGTTGAAATTCGCGCCATCCACTTTAGAGGTAGGGCACTTCTCCAGGCGGTGAAACAGCGTTCCATACTGGCCACACACGACACAGGATGATTGTAAAGCGTTAGAGCGCTCAGTTGTACGATACACCCGCCTCAGGCAAAGCCACACACAAGAGCGGACTTGAGGTTGCAACAGAGGATGGTGTACATATTTCCAAATATTTTTTGGGTCTTAATGGAGTAAGGGATGTCTATCATGTCCAGGTAGTCCACCCTGGATAGAGCATGGGGTCGAATGGGGATCACGCCATCATGGATGGGTAGCCCCTGTACCTTTTGTGTGAACTGAGGAGAGGGGCGGCCTCTTTGGGTTGTATGTCCGCTAATATGAATTCTCCACTCAGCGCTCCACATGGAGAGGATGATTCGTTTGTAGTGGGTTTTAGTCCCGTGAGGACCTGTGGCCGATGTATGTGAAGCGAGGTATTTCATCAGGGAGTGGGGGTTCAATGGATTGTTGAGGCCCAAGGCGCGGGAGAAGTTGGAGCGGGCTGCACGGGACCAGTGTTGGGAGGGGGTATGTAGGGGTGGTGACGGCCGCAATCCAGGTACCTAGGATCTTGGTGGCATGGGCTTTGAAGTCAAGCAGGCCCATGCCACCATGATGTTGAGGGCCAAACATGACCTCTAACCACACTGGTGGAAGGCAGCCTGACCAAAGCCATCCTTGCAGCAAGGCGTACAAGGATTTGTAGAAGCTTGGGGAGAAGGGGATGGCATGGGCTCCAAACCAGACTTTGGAGAGGAGCATGGAGTTGGCTAAAACAATCCTGCCTGTAAGGGAAGTAGGGTGGGCTCTGAGAGAGGCGATTCGCTTCGTCACAATATCCAGAATATGGCACTCCATTACTGCTGACGCGTATCCGCCTGCCTCTATCCACACGCCCAGATGGTGTACTGGTCCTATGGTAGGACGTGGCATGAAGGGGAGCACCAGTGGGGCGGTGTGTTTTGAATTAGTAGGGCGAGGACATGGGCGAGCAGATGGGCCAGGTTGGGAACTATTTGCTGGGGTCCAGCAGTTCTGAAACCGACCAAGGAGGATGATTTCGGTTTTGGAAGCGTTCAGTGCCACGTTGCTTACCCAGGAATACTCCTGGATGAGAGCTTCAAGCGCGCATGCATCTTAATTATTAGACACCCCCACCACACAATCATCTGCAAACGCCATTATCTTGAATGGGGCTTGGCCTGGCACGTGGACCCCAGTGAGTTGGGCATTCACATTTCGCAGTAGTGGGTCAAGGCTGAAGTTGTATAAGAGTGGGCTGAGGGGGTCCCCTTGTCACAAGCCCCTTTGAGGGAGGACTACTTCCGTTAGGAAGCCAGGGCCACGCACTGCCATTGTTGCCGATTCTGTGAGCAGCATTACCCAGTTGATGAAGCGAGGGGGTAGGCGGAATTAATGGAGGCAGGCCCTAAGGTATTCCCAGTTTACTCTATCATAGGCCTTTTGTTGGTCCAAGAATACAAGTGCCCAGAGGCTGTGGACTGACATACATTAGCCACAGAGTGCACGTATTCAAAATTGACCTTCTGGGGATGAAATTGAATTGTTCTGGGGAGATTGTGGCAGATGCTACAGTCCCTAAATGGTTGGCCATGATTTTTGTTAAAATTTTGGTGTTTGTGTTTGTTAGAGAAATGGGGCGCCAGTTGGCTAAGTCTAGCTTATCCCCTTTCTTGAAGAGTGTGACAGTAAAGGCCTCATGTCCTCCTGGTAGGAGGCGCGTTTCCATCAGGCTTTGGTTAAGTGAGGCGAGCAGCAATGGGGATATGTATTTGAAATATTTTTTGTAGAATTCATATGGAATGCCATCTGGGCCTGGGCATTTTCAGTTTGGTGCACCGCGAATGGCTGTCCATAATTTGTTTGGAGTAATCAAATTCATTATTTCTGGGTATTGGAAAATGGAGTGGATGTGGGCTCAGTCGAGAAATTCCGCCACTTCAGCCAGATGAATTTAGTTAGAGCGGTACAACTTGGAGCAATACTGTTGCATTTCAATTGCCACTTCGGTTGGTGTATCCGCAATGGAATTATCTGATCTTTGCACCTGTGTGCAGGCCACACTCTGGCGTGGTGCAAAATTTTTTAAAAAAATGTGCAGTGCACTTGTCGCCTTTTGTGATGTGTGTGGCCCTGTACTGAACACAAACCTGATGTTTGTGTTGTCTTTCAAGTGCGTTGAGGTGGGCAGCTGCCTCCACCCACTTCTGTCCCCATGCAGAGCTGTATCCTGTAACTAGGATTTTGGATTCTAAGTGTGCCAATTCTGCCAGAGCGCGCGAGATAACTGCTGATGTGGCTCGTGAGTGTCTGGAGGAGAGATGGCGAGAGTGGCGGATGGTGTCATCTTTGAAAGTTGCCCATGTGGAAATGGGGTCCGCGAAAATTGGTGTAACAAACTTTTTTGCCATAGTTGCCTCTTCTATCCACGTGGAAAATCCTGGAAACCCAAGCTCGGGGGGCAGATTTTGTACTAATGTGGGGCCTTAGCAGCCATGACAGGTAGGTGGTAGGTTAGTGAGACCAGTTGATGGTTGGAGAATTCCAATTTTGTTGTCTTGAAGTGGGAGATGTGGGGTTGGAATTTTGCTGGTGTTAGAATAATGTCAAAGCAGGTCATGGGCCTTAATTGGCCATTGTGGACGTGGGGCCATGTCATGTTTTTGAGCAGTGGGGCATGCCGTGGCAGCACATCCATTAACCCAAGGGTGGCCTTTAGAATGCGTAGTTCTACGTGACCCTGGGGGCGTGGGGTGAGGAAGCCACCTGTCCATTGGTGTGTTTAGCCAACAGTTCATGTCGCCAATTATGAAGGAGTCTGGGGGTAGTGGGAGGGATTTGACTGATGAGAAAAATTCCTGACGCTCGCATGCACCATTTGGGGCATAGATGTTGACAATTGCATATGCTACGTCAGCCCATGAGAAGATGATGACGAGCACTCAGACATTTAGGAATGTTTCTGAGGATACAAATTTGATAAATAATTTTTCTGAATTAGCACCCCACAGTGCATCGACCAAAAGGATAGGGATGGGAGGAGCATTGTTTTCCAAGCTTCCTCGGAACCTCATGGATAGTGGGACTCCTGGATGGCCAGGATATCCATGGTTAAATTGTGTTGTAAAAAACTCAGTTTCCTAGCCTGGGCTGGGGAGGCCTTGAGTCCGGTAATATTCAACATCCCTATGGTGAAGGTTTCCCCCATCGCACCTTAGGTGCAAGGGGGTGGGCTCCCAGGCCCACCATCCTCTTCTAGATCCCCGCGGGCCTTCACAGCAGCACAGGTGTTAGCAGCAATGCTATTGGAGTTTTTGTTGATTTTTGTGGAAAGAGTCGCATTAACTTTAGCCTTCACTTTTTGTTTTCCTGACGTCGGACGAATTTTTTGTGGTGCAGGTGAGTTTGGTGCACCGTTGAGCAGGTCAAAAAAAATTTTCAGTTGGGATAGGTCCCAAGTCAGTTTCGATTAGAGCTTGGGTGCAATGATTAGGTGAGATCGAATCTCCCATTGGATCCTTGGATTGAGTGGCCCGCTCGGCATGGGCTTCCCAATATGATTGGTTGATGGATTCCCAAGTTGCTTCTACTGCGAAGGTCTCCATGTCCTCCTGGCATTGTGAGTGTGGGATAGCGGTGGTGGCTTTGGCCGCTTCCTTGGCCGCGGCCCTACGGGCCTGCTTGGCCTTCTTCTGCTCTTGTGGGGAGATAGGCTTTACCAATAGGTAGCAGCCTTGTGCTCCCCACGGGAAGGCCTCCTTGGTGCTTGCAGTTGGTTCATAGTGCACCTCTCCACTGGCCATGGCCGCCAAGGGGTGCTCTTGGAATGTGACGCCCTCCTTGATGGGGCATGCATGTGCCTTATGGCTGAATGCATCACAGTGGATGCAAATGGGGGGCGCGCTGTCCACGGTCACCTGGAATGGGTGGGTGGTATGCCCTGCGATATCAATAAAAGTGGAGTGTGGGATCTGGGTTAGGTCCTTCGCAATCTCCTCAGTTGGAGTCAGAACTGCAATGGCTTTGCTGGTGCACAGGTGTGGCATCAGCGTAAAGTGTTGCATTTTGAAAGATTGTATTTTGCCTTTTATAGCGAAACCATCTTTCAAATGTTGTTCCAAATTGTCACGCTTTACCATAGAAGGCAAAAAGTCAAATGTGAGGAAAATTTGGTTTGATTTTGTCCATCTGGTGCATTTAGTTTTGATGACCCATTGCCCTTTGGGGAGGTCGACCACTACACGCACCGCTACAGCCTCGTCTGCTGCCATTTTGCTTTTGAAACCTAGGTCCAGCCAACCACATGACATGGAGTGAGGTGCAACGTACACCGCAGTCGGGAAAATTGTGTGTACATCTTCACAAATTTTTTCCCATAAGGCTGTTTTTTAGATGTCCAGAAACACGTGGACTTTAAATTACACTGACGAAAGTGGCTGGGAGTGTGGCGTGTTGATGTACTGGTTGCATCATGCTTGCCATGCGAGTATCTCTGGGGAAATAGTGACCGCCAGCTTTTTAGTATTTTTGTCAATTCCGCTGAATTCTCCGGGGCGTTTTCAAATGTTGGAGGCCGCGGGCCTTCCACCTGCTCCTCTTACCTTGCTTGCCCAACTGCTCCCTGACATGGGCGCAGACTAATCTCCTCTGTGAGATTATCAAACTAGATTCAGTCTTGAATTGAATAGGTTGCAATAGTGATTGCAACGAGAAAGAAAAGTTCCAGTGTTAAATTTAATTTTAAATTAGAACGAATGCCAAACTGATACAAAACATCAGGGTGAGAATCCATTAATAGTTAAAGGAGTTTGGATAAGGACTACAGTGGAAATTTATAAAACAAGGTGTGGCAGACTTGGCAGAGTAGGTTATGCCACAGGTGCTATGTTCACATATACAGAAGGTCAGACCAGAACCTTAAACTAAGTCCAGCCATCATGATAGGTTTTAACCACAGTTTGATAGTAGAAAAGTCCTGAAAAACAAAGGAAGACTTATGTAAAAACACTCAAAACATTAGAAAGTACCTTAGTATCTGAGAAATGCAAAGGCGTTTCTCAGCTTTGATATCAGTTTAAGGAGGAGTTTCACAAAAAGTTTCAATTGACTAAAAAAACTGAACTGAGCCAAACGTTTTTGCCTTTGAGTACAAATTAATTTTCAACTTGGCTAAATCCCGTTACTTTGTATCTGTGATTTTCCAGATTTTCAACCCAAGATTAACCAGATTTTAAGCCATTTTATTGACATTTGCTTCAGGACTGACTAGAAAAGCAAGGACCCAAGTGGTTTTTCAAGGTTCTGATATGACTAGATAATAAGCCCTAAGTAGTTTCAGCAGAATGGGTGAGATAGGCCGAACTGAAAAGTATGATAATATTGATTAGTGTAGCTTGACATAAGGCGATAGGGCAATATTGAGCTTCAACTGAATACTTAGTGAATCTCCTCCAAATTTAGGCAATAAGGTGATATTGACGTATGAGAAACCATTAGTAGATTGCCTCAAACTAAGGCGATTATGAATTTAATTAATATACTCAGATGGAATCTAATAAGAATATGGAGGAAATAAGTAGCCTAAGCAAAAGGGTTGGTGCTAACTGAAGTTTTTTGATATACAAGCGAGATGAGAATATTGAAAGAGGAGGATTGTCACTAGGAAGAAGTGAGCAGAGCAGAAGGAATTTGATGTTATATATCAATTTAATAAAATAGTGTGGCTGAAGTGATTGCTTCACTTTTATTAGATTTTACATTTGTCCCGTGGGCCAATGATCTCCATATCATTCATCCGTTTCTCTGTGGGATTGACCCTCATAAAAATCTTATGACATATCTCAACGACTCTGTCAAATTTATAACAGTGGTACTCACTACAGGGGGCTCATTGATCAACACCAAAAAATACACAAGAAACTCCACGCGTCGGCTATGGCGCATCAGGACTGCACTGACAGGGAATCCTCCCAACACACTGTGCCAAACAAATTTGCAGAAATTAAACTGTCTTAGATGCTGTGCTCAAAAGGCAGGATGAGTTTCTACAGGAGGTTTATATTAATAAGCTGCCTCCATTTGATTACAATTAGTTTTATTCATGAGTTCTTTAAGTGATTTGAGTTTGCAGAAGAATGAGCCTCATTTTGGCATATAGCAAAACTGTTGATATCCACCTTGGATTTAGAAGTGACAACCAAGTCACCTGCTATCTTTCAAACAGTTTTTGTTACATATCAATAAGTAAAAGATAATGTGCTGCGGTTGTTAAGAGGAACCACAAAGATGCCACAGCAGAAGGCTGAGATCTTGACCATATGGTTTTAGCGTGATGAGACCCTCACTGCATTTTCTAATTGATTTACGGCGGAAGCCCACATATTATTGGGCAGGAACTTTATCTGAATCAGATGTGTGCATTTCAATGACCTCCACAATGAAGCCATACTGCAAGCTTTATAACGTCATGGCTCCATTTTTAGAGGATGATGTACCCCTGCTCAAAATTGTCCAAATTTTGCGCTGTCTATCCACTACCCATACTCCACCAAATATAGAGCGAAATCTACAACAGCCATCACTGAACTTTCTTATTTGGGATATTATCTCACTCTACTCAGAGTCCAACATGTACCCCTGGCCTTATTATAGCTACACGCCTCGCCCTCGGGCAAGTTACAATCAGCAGTTCAACTATCAGACTGGGCCTGTTTATCCGTCCACCCACAGCCCAACTTTCATCTTGGGCCATCTTACAATAATCAAGGACGTTTGCCCTATATAATAAAATTTTTTTAATGTGGTCTCCCTGAGCACCTGGCATAGAGTTGCACCATCATTGGGTCTATTACATACAACAGGATCAGTCCTACTAAGGAAAAGTCAGAGCGGAGTAGAGGTGGGATTCTCTACCTTCGCTATTCCAACTTCAAACTTTCCACCTGAATATATCAATATATCTTCAGCAAAAGTCCCTCAGTACAACGACGCCTTCCTATATCAGCAGCCGTTTGGAGGGGTGAATGTATTGACATGAGCGCAAGCCAAGGACATGGTGGAAGAAAGACCTCTGGAGCACCCAAAGCCTTACGCCTGTCAAATGTTCGACCAAATTATAAAGGTGAGCCATATACATCATCTGATGCGCCTTCCCTGAAGGGGGTAAACATCACCCTCCCTGTGGATGTTATTGTTAGAGAATATCATAAAGTCAGTGAGGGTATTATGGGTTTCTTGGGAAAAGAGATGATTTAAATGTCCACGTATTAGACACTCAAAATTCTTCTTACTCTAAGTGTATATACTGTGGCATTGGTGTAGCAAAAACCTGAGTCTGTGTTATAATAGATAAAGGCGCACCAGTTAACATATTTTTCACTAAGTTGGTGGCAAAGCTGACATTGAAACCTGATGTGGAACATCAGATGGTGTATGGGACCGCTGGGGCATAAATCACGGTCTCTGAGGGAGCTTACATTGCGCTACCTTTATGGTTTGGGTCAATTGTCATTCTAGCCCTGGCGATAGTGTTGCCAAATGTTAACTATAAAATGTTGTTTGGTACTGGTTTTATGTGACACTTTAGGCTGTCATTGATATGACAGAAGAGACCTTTGAAATATTGGGTAAGAGGATCCTAATTTATTTTGCCTCTAGCAAAGTGCCAAAGGATTTGGTGCACATGGGGCATATCAACCTTGCATATAGTGATAGGGTGATTCCAGTGCATTATCGTTGATTAAATAAAAGGGCCTGGGCCCTCCTCAGCAGATATATAAATATCAAGGCTGCCTCTCAGAGATGCTGGGTCTGTATTCTACCTCTCCAGACACCAAGTCATAGTAAACATCGAGTTAGAGGTGGAAGTACCAACGGGGCTCTATGGAGTGGTCATTGGACTCTATCAGCAATTGCGTCTTGAGTCTCATGTGGTTCCAGGCATTATACTCCTGGGACATGAGGAGATCAAGGTGTTACTAGCAAACTTACAAAAAGAACTAATACAGATCCACCGGCACAAATAGTGGCGTATATACACTTGATCCTTGTTGAGGAGATTCTTTATATTCACAAGTTTGGGTTGGTGGATAATTTTGGTCTGCCTGTAAAACCACAGCCCAGCGTAATGACTGTGTTACCATGCGATAAATTAATGGGGTTATTGAAAGCAAAGAAGGATCAAGCAATAGCTTTATTTAACAATCTAAGATTTTTGCTGTTGAAGATCATGATTTATGATGCGCTTGGGGGTGGTCCATTGGTTAGACACTGGAGATCATCCTCCCATAAGGTCACAGCCAATCCGTTGATTGAGGGCAGCTGAGTAATTAGTGACAGAGGAGGTTGAAAAGCTACTAGTGCATGAGATTCTTGAAACTTTGAAGAGTCCATGGGCTTCGCTCATCCTAGTTGTAAGAAAGAAGGACAGTACCAACTGGGTGGTAATACACTACTGGAAACTCAACAGTATCAAGAAGGACTCACATCCCTTGCTGCAGATTAAATATACTTTGGATCAGCTAGGGGAAGCCCATCACTCCTTGGTGATAGATTTGGTATTGGGTTTTGCCAAATCTAGTTGCCTAAGGAAGAACAAGAGAAATGTACCATTATCACGTCCAAAGGGCTTTTCCAACTGACCTGTATGCCACAAGGGTTGTGAAACGCAACAGTCACACTCCCAAGGGCCATGGATACCATCCTTGGCAACTTGAAGCTGTTGTGTGTTCTCATATACCTTGATAATATTAATGTTTTTAGTGTATCTTTGAGAATCTTGCCCATTTGGAGGAGGTCTTTCGCCAGCTTACCAAGGCCAACATTAGATTAACTTATCAAATGTCATTTCTTCAAGGACAACTGGAGATATTTGGGTTTGTAATAGACTCAAATGGGCTGAAATATCAACTGGCCAAGGTGGAGGCTATTCATAAATTGACTCAGCCGACCAGTAAGTGGGACATACAAGTATTCTTGGGGATGGTCAGCTACTACTGACGCTTTATCCCCAACTTCAGTTAGATTGGTGACCGCTATTTGAGTTGCTAAAAAAAGGATGCTGTGTTCAAATAGACGGAACGCTGTCACCACTCCTTTGATGCACTTCAGACAGCGTTAATTAATGCCCCAGTGCTATTCACCTGAAGTTTATAAATGATATTATTGTACATATGGATGGATCCCTTTCCACAGTTGGTACTTTCTATCTTAAAAAGACAATGAGGGGGAGGAGCATCCAATTGCATACTGCAAGTTGTAACTTGAACTGCCACAAATGCAATTACACCATGACCAAGTGGAAGTGCTTAGCAATGATCTATGCATAAAAGCAATTCAGGGTATATTTTTATGGGGTAAAGTTTAAAGTCATAATGGAACATGCGTCATTATGCTGTTTTAGAATCTTAGAGAGCCTGAGGGGCGTCATGCCTGATGGGCTCTTAAGCTGAAGGCTTACGACATTGAAATCCTCAACTAACCTGGAGTAAAACACCAAAACGTGAATTGCTTATTAAAGTTTGCTAACCATTGCCATTACAGTGGGTTTCAGTGACGTAATGTATGACAAAATGCTCAGCGGGAAATATGATGATGAACTGCCTCATCAAGGTATTAGATTGAATAAGGACCAATATGTTCCAGAAGAATGATGAATTATACAAGCGGATAGGGGACACTACAGTGTTTATCACAAGGACTTCCGCCTGACCAAATTAATATTATTAGCGCACACTGAGCAGTTAAACATGATGGAGTCTTTAAGATCCTAGAATTGTTGCGACCTTGTTACTTTTGGGAGAGCATGAACTTCGTCATGCTTGAAACCATTTCCTACTGCCACCAGTGCCAATTGGAAAAACCGTTTTACCAGAAAACTTCATACCGGTTAGTGAAACCACATTTTGCTTGGCATACAGTTTTCCTTAAAGTCTTTGGCCCTCTGCCAACAGAAGCTAACTGGTCCAAATACATTCTTATGGCGATTAACCACTTGACCAGGTGGTTAGAAGAACAGTCAATTAAGGATCTGGAGGCGGTCACAATGGCCAAGTTCATCATGGAATGCACTATTCAGTGACATGGTTTCCTTAAATTAATCCTTACTAATAACGGAACTAACTTTACTTCCCACATCATTCCCAAGCTAAACGAGCTGATGGCCATCTACAGGGTTTTTATGACCCCGTATCACTCAGAATCCAATATGATGGTTGAGCTAGTTAAAGGGACCTTAGTGAAAATACTCCACTAATTAGTAGCAGATCATTCTTCAGATTAAAGTTCCCTCCTTTTCACCTCCATTTTTGCTTACAATATTAGCTATCATTCTTCCACAGGGAAGACTTCATTACAGTTACTATATGGAAAACACCAAGCTCTTATGGCACTGCTCTATGCTTGCATGGAAGATACTGGCGAGGTGATGGACCTCCTATACTACATGACCAATCTAAGAAATACGCTTATTAAGCTGAACACCAAAGCATACTCACTCAGTTTAGCCAAAACTATAAAGAATCATGCTTCTGATCAGGTATGGTATAACATTCTAGCTCAGTTTAAAGATAGGGATATGGTTCTTTTCCATGACCAACATGGGTTTGTACAGAAGCACAAGTTGGCCAACAATTGGATTGATTCATTTTTGATAATTGAGAAGATGGGCGTCAACGTTTACACTATTAAGGACCCCAAGAACGGCAGGTCATTAATTAAGTGCACACAAAGTTCCTTTGGCCACATAAATAATAAGAGACTTATTGTCCAGTCAAGGGGTGGTAATGTCGAGATTCTTATATGAAAGTGTGATAAGCCCTAAGTAGTTTTGGTGGTCATGGTGAGATTGGACGAACTGAGGAATGTGATAGTATTGATGAGAGTGACTTGACATAAAGCAATAGGGTGATATTGAGCTTTAAATAAATATTTAGTTGATCACCTCCAAATCAGGAATTAAGGCAACGCTGACTTATGACAAATAATTTAGTAAATCGTCTCAAACTAAATCAATCATAAATTTAATAAATAATGCCCTCAGCTGTAACCATTGAGAATATGGCAAAGACAAATAGTCTAATCAGAAGGGTTGGTATCAACTGGAATTGCTGATATATAAGTGAGATGAGAAGATTGAAAGTGGAGGATTGCTACTAGGAAGAAGTTAGTAGAGAAAGAGAATATGCTGCTATATATATATTAAAATAAATAAAGCAGTGTAGCTGAAGAAATTGCTTTATGTTTATTAAAGCCTTTAGTTAGTCTTGTGGGCTGACAAACTCCATATTGCCCATAAATTGCTCAGTGGCTTGGACCTGCGCAAAAGCCTTACAGAGTATCTCCACATTCCGCCAAATTTATAAAATGGTCAATGACCTCAGAGAGATCATTGGTGTCCTTTAAGGGCTCTGGCTTTGATTTAAGTGGCTTCTAATGCTTGTCTTTGGATGGGTGGTCTTTTTCAGGTAAAATGGCACCTAATTGTGACATAGATTGTATATGCTTGATATTGGTCAAACCAACAGGGCAAGAAACTGGTCAGTGTCACTGGCCAAGTCATTTATTCTTGAATTTCTAGTGATTAGACTTAGGTAGGTATCCTCCTGAGCCTAGTCATTATCAACTTTTAGTGTTTAAGCGTTACAAGATGACAATCTCAGCAGGTGTACCTGGAATATAATAGCCAATATCTCATATCTGTAACGGTTGGAAACGTCCAAGTTTCCAATCGCCATCTTACTTTAGGTTCAAAGCAATTGATGCCAAATGTTCAGCTTGAGCTGGACTCTCAAGTTAGGTGTTAGTTCCTCATGCAACTAAATCAATTAACCTTAAAATTAGGGAAATTAAAAGTAAGAAAAAAATCAGTAATCAAGGTTGCAAACCCCAAAATTAAACTTATTTTATTATTATCAATTAAGGAGTCGTGGATAAACAAGATCCTGATAAGCTATCTAGTACTAAAAAAAGATCCTGATAAGCTAATCTCTTTCTGCTAAGCATCACTTTTTAAAATCAATTCAGCCTGAAATTTAGCTCCACTAAAGAGATTTACGAAAACTATTAGCAAATATGGCGGGAAACCCCGCAAAAGAACCCGCAGGCTATGCCAAACGAGCCAGCACCACCTCCAAACGAAGCAACCCTCGGTTACCCACCTCAGGGTCAACCAGAATCACCCGCTCTCAAGCAGCAGCCATAAAAGCAGGCACCACTCCCCAACCTGAAGTTACTTCAACTAGCGCCAGTTCACCTGATCGCACTTCTGCAACCTGCACGCCTAACAGCTCTGTGTGCGCTGCCTCCCACCAACCCGCTGGGCCCCCTCCAACCAAGGAGGCCATCGCCCACGCTGTTTTAATGGCGTCTGCTCAGTTGAATGCAACTCAGCCCATCCAGGCATTCACCTCCCCCATTGTGTCAGCTAATTCAGCCCCATATATTATTGCTGACGCCGTGTTTCTGACTCCCTCCATGAGGGGCGATACCCAGCTACCTGGCCCCCAAACCCTCAGATGTAAGGTTGGATTAGCCGCACATTCTGGTTCACTAAGCACCAAATTAGGACATTCTACTCTTCCCAATGAGGATTCAAATGGATCGGATTTTGGAACTTCACACCAGTTCCAATCTCACCCGTCCCATTTAAACCCCATAATTGGCACCTCCCAAGTCGGCACTTTATTTCAATATGCTGAAAACGACCAATTCACCAATCAGCCAGTGAGTTTTACCCAAAAAATCACAGCAAATACTCGGGCTGAATTTACCCAAATAGATTGGGATGATGATGAAACATTGCCCTCCTCCCAATTGGCTGGAGTTAATTCCAATCTGGATGGGCCTCCCCAATTTAGCGAGGCCCAACAATCACCTTGCCCCAAACCCTCGGATGTAATGTTGGATTAGTTGCATATTCTGGTTCTTTAAGCACCAAATTGGGTCAATCTACTCTTCCCAATGGGGATTTAAATGGTTCAGATTTTGGAACTTCACACCAGTTCCAATCTCACCCGTCCCATTTAAGCCCCATAATCGGCACTTCTCAAGTCGGCACTTTATCTCCATATGCTGAAAACGACCAATTCACCAATCAGCCAGTGAGTTTTGCCCAAGAAATCAAAGCAAATACTCGGGCTGAATTTATCCAAATAGATTGGGATGGTGATGAAACATCTCCCTCCTCCCAATTGGCTGGAGTTAATTCCATTCTGGATGGGCCTCCTCAATTTAGCGAGGCCCAACAAACCGCCCCTCAATTTAATACGACGCCAGCAACTGCTGTAACATTCCAGCAACAAGGGAACTCCGCAAGCTTGTCCAAACCACCAGCTCACACTCAACCCGCAATTGCAGCCCAAAGCAAACACAAACGTACCAAAGGAGCCACTGGGGCGTGGCAAAACCTCTTGCACCAACGCTACCCAAAGCTGATCCCCGTGAAGTGGCGTTTATTGCTGATGCTAAGAAGAAATGGGCCGAAACTAGAGCGCAAAAAGCTCTACCTCGCTCAACCCTCTCCCACACAATTCTCCTTTATTATGGGCATAACCCTATTGAATTATATACAGAGTACTACTTCTCATACTTTGCAGCGATTGCGGAGACATTCCCAAATAACAACACCATCCATGAATCAGTGGAGGGCCACTACATCGATGTGGGCTTCACTGAAGCTGCCCTTGCTGACCATGCGGCCACCCTCCAGGTCATTATTCCACGTGGATCTCTTCACATCTCCCGCACACGCTCTCACCTGGAGAAAATTTCATGGGTTACTTTTTCCAACCTACCAACGACTGTTGATCCTGAGTCTCTTAAACTGGCACTTCATCGTGGTTTAATGGAGTTTGGGTCTGTTCTTTCAGTGGACTTTAGTGTCCCCTCTTACTATGCTCCCACTCAAAGAGCTCGCACTGCTAGGGCGTCGTTCATCCCCTCCCCCACTGTATCCCGCAACCTTGAGGTTATTCCTCATGTGGCAGTAGTTGGGGCATGCCCTGAGATTTTTTTTGTCGATCCTGATCAGGCGCGCCCCCGGTGTTCATGGTGTAACGCCCTTGGACACTTGTATAGTGGCTGCACAGCTCGAAAACAAGCCCTCTTAGCCACCACCCAGGGGCCTATACCAGGCCAAAAACGATCCCACGTGGCTGCAGCAGCAATTTTACAACCCACACAATGGGTTCCCGTTCAAGACCTGTCCCCTGAGGCCTTACGCCTAGCAGTCGAAACAGCTAACCCCACTATTGGTATGGGATACCTTCGCGCTCATGCCCCCCTTCCAGTGGGCACCTCCAATCTCCCAGAGTCAACTCCCCTCTCACCAAGCGCAAGGCATCTCCCACAGGGTGCCCCTCATCAGCCACCCCACTCAGGGCTCCGCGGCACCCCCATCAACATCCACCAGCGATTTATCGCATCAACCCTCAGCTCCCAATGGAGCTATGCCCACCAGCATGGACTGGCAACCCGCGGCCTGCGGTAGAAGTGCCACCTCAAAGAGTCCTACCCCAACCCCACAGTCCATTTCGCGCGGCTCCTTTGCAGTGTTGGAGGAAGTGAATATGGACTCAGACTCATCTAATGGGGACACCGCGGAGGTTACCATTGAGCACCCTCAGGTCCTTCCCCTGCAACGGAGCGGAGGCAGCATCCTAGGCTGGCTTACTGGGTCCTCCGCCCCCCCCACCCTCTCCTTCCCCTCAGAACCCTCGACGCTCCTCACGGATTGTAGCTAATAGTCAAGCTAAAGGACTCAAAACTAGCCGCCTCACAGCAGCAGGTTTAAGCGCTGGCAACCCTCCAGGACATGGAGGGGAACAGCTATGAGTCCCCATGGCAGCACCCTGGCCCTGCAATCCATCAACGCAAATGGGTTGCGGGACTTTAAGCGGAGAGCCCGCCTCCTCTGAAACCTCAGGTCAGCACAAATTGACATCGCTGATGTCCAGGAGCCCCATATCCCCCACGAATAATCTGCATGGAATGAACAGTTTGGAGGCAACTCCTTCTGGACAAACCATGCCGCCCTTATTGTTTTGAATCCCCAGGTTAAAACACATTCTTTTTCACAATATCTAGGTGGCCGCCTCATACTGGCCAAACTCACCACTCCTGACTTCTCCTTCTTCGCTGCAATCATCTACCTGCCTAATGCAGGTTAGGAGCAAAATCGGCTCTTGGAAGAGCTCGTCCAACTCAATCTCCCACGGAATACAGTCCTCTTAGGAGATTTCAACACAACCATAAGTCGCGTCCATGACTCTTACCCCCTGCAGCAAAGGAACGCCCTGGATCAAGTCGCCTCCAGGATTTCCTTCACCTGAGTGGCTTTATAGATGCGCTTCCACCCTCCGCGTCTGGCCTAGGTTGCATGACTAGGATCCAGTATGATGGAGGAGCTTTCCAGTCAGCGTCACGCATAGATATGGCACTGATTGGCCCCCTGCTAATTGGCCGCGTCTCCTCTCCCATCTCTCGTGACAACCATCTGAGTGATCACAGGTCACTCACCGTTGTCCTCACCACCACACTTAGACCGTCACGTAGGTTCTGGCCTAGGGTTGCCCCAGCTCTTCTCAGCAACCCCTTCACTAAGGAGAAGCTATCTATGACCATCCGGGAGACTCTCACCTCCCCCCACCCCACCTGCTTGACCACAAGGCTAGATGGGCGGTGACCAAGGAGGGCATCATCCACGTTGCTTACAACTGTGCCAAAGCCCAGATGACTGCAGCTCGCGCCAGAGTCAAAAGGGCGGAAGCCAGAATCAGACATCTAGAGCGAAACTGCCAGCCTTCGTCCTCTCCCAGATGGTTGGAAGACCGGGAAGCGGCGCAGGAAGCACTCCACTTGGAGCTCACACTGCAGGAAGAACGGGCAGCAAACTTTACAACATCTCGTTACTATGCTCAATGGGAACGGCCCACCCGCTTCTTCTTTCAGAAACAGAAAGCCCGGTCAACAGCGCATTATATTACTGCACTGAAGATTGGCACTACAACCACTTCAGATAAGGAGGAAATCACGCAGGAACTACACCGCTTTCTACTCCAGCCTCTTCCATGCCACCCAGGTGGACCCATCGGACATCCAAGACTTCCTGTGGCGGGCTCCAGAGCCGCCCATTGACCCACGGGCTGATGGGGCTCTACTGGCGCCTATTTCTATCCAGGAGGTAGTGGAAACCCTTCTGAAATCCCCAAGGCTTAAAGCCCCAGGCCCAGATGTTATACCCTTTGAGGTGTACCTTCTGGAACCTGCAGTGATAGCCAGAACCCTCCGCGACCTCTTCGCTGCACTCTTGGTGAATGGCGAGGTCCTCCCCGACTCCAGAGGCTCAATCACGACCCTCATTCACAAGAAGTCAGACCGTGAGAACCTGGAGAACTGGCGCCCCATAGCGTTGATCAACACAGACCACAAGCTCTTCACGAAGCTTCTGGCCAACCGCATCACCAAATGGGTGTCACCCTCGCCTCTCCTCATCCCAGCACGGTTTTATTCCGAGGAGGTCGTTATGGGACAACTATAATGACCTTCACGTGACTTTGACTGATAACTCTCGTAAGGTGAATGGCTTTGTGGCTCTCCTGGATATGGAGAAAGCATATGATCGGGTAGCCTGGAAGTATATTGATGCTTCCCTGGTCCGCTTCCATCTCCCACCCGCAGCTAGGCGCTGGATATCAGCGCTCTATGACCAGCTCCACACCAGAGTCCTGGCGCCAATGGGTCTTACAGTGGCAGTACCAGTTGGACAAGGTCTCCGGCAAGGGGACCCCCTGAGCCCTATCCTTTTTAACACCACCCTTGACCCCCTCTTGGCCTCCTTACAGGATAAGCTAACAGAGATTCTGGTCCCAGGTAAAGCCCCCACACGCACCATGGCATTTGCAGATGACACTGCCATTGCATTTGGCTGCCCTGGGGATGTTGCCCTAGCTGCTGTGACCATTGAGAGGTACACCAAGGCGTCCAACGCCATGGTCAACACCTCCAAGACAACAGTTGTACAGGTCGGCTCCCCCACCTTCCCCCCACCATTTGGTATTGAACCTGAGCGCGGTACCTTCCGTCACCTGGCGTTCTCACCAACCAACAAGGAGTTGCGCTAAAAGACAATGAGGACTTGCTCCTCGCAGCAGTTAACTCCAGTATTGCCAGCTGGAAGCGGCGGCACATCACCCCTCAGGGTCGAGCTCTGATGGCCAATGTGTTCTTCCTCTCCAAAGTCTGGTTCCTAGCGCACGTCTGCCCATTCACAGATGCCTTTTATACGCGGCTCAATGTACTCCTCCGCTGTTGGATCTGGGGCTCAAACCATCCACCAATGGCCCTCTCAACCATTGCCTGACCCTGCAATGAAGGGGGCCTAGGGCTTCTGGACACGCGATCCCACGCCATCACAATCTTCCTGAAGTTCCTATGGCCGATTGTCTGCTGGGACGCGACCCCCATGCCCCAATGGGCGCCCGCCCTCCGCCAGTCAGTGTCAGCAGCTCTGGGTCTTCCTAGAGCATCTCTGACCTCATTAGGGGAGTGGCTCACAAACCACCCAGGCCATCGCCTAAAACCATCCTCATCCCCCTACTGGAACCAGGCTCTCCTTGCCCTGAAACGAGTAGGCACGCGGATCTACCATGCCTTCCCATACAGAAGGGAAGGCCCTGGCCTTAGCCCCCCGTCGCCATGCAATTGTGCACAATGGACAAGTTGTCACAACTCGCCTCAACCCCAAGATCGTCCTCCTATCCGCCCAAGACTCCTTGAGCTCCTCCCTCCCTCCATGAGATTTGACCTTAAGGAATTGTGGAAGGACGTCTATCACCCCATCCTGTCAGCAAAGGTGTCCAACACCTTATGGAGGTTGCTCCACTGTTCATACAGGACAGGGGACCAGACTGGTCCTACCTTCCAGCACCAAAGCTTCCCCCGCTGTGTGGAGCTTATTGGCTCCCACCTCCATCGTTTTTTCACCTGTCCAGGTGTCGCCGCATTTTGGCCAAAGGTCCGCACGCTCCTCCATGCTCGGCCCTGGTCAACCCTGTGCAAGACCTCATGTTTGAGCAGACATTGCCTGGTTGCCACCGACCCCTCCGTGTCCTCGCCTATGCCACAGCCATCTGGACCATTCATAACTCCTTCCTTCGTGCTGCCTTTGACCAGCAGGTGTGGACCCTTCCACACATGATCACCCACTTTCAGGTACACTTTGAGATGGCCCTGAAGGTCTGCACTATGTCGCCAACCCTCCCCGCTCAGTTGTCACTGCAGCACGGCTCTGGCGCGCAAACCCCCCTCCCTTTCTCGATGCCTCCTCCCTCCCCTTCCCTCGCCTCAGGCTCTTAGGAGCCCAGGCATAATTCAATAAACATCGATGAATCCCCCCCTCGGGTTGGGACCATCTAGTACTAAAAAAAGAACCTGATAAGCTAGGAGCCACAACCACACCAAGTAAAAGACATGATATTTGAGGGAGATCAAGCCCAAAAATCTTAGGTTTTTATTTACATGACAAAAACTTGTTGTGCCATGGATCACCAGGTAAGATAAGGTAAGGGCGTCCCTGAGGCCACCAGAGAAACCCACACAAGTTTGGGAATCAAGAGAGAAAATTCTGAACAATGTTTGGAATCACATGTGCTTAACCTTAAAGGTTGCCCTTCTAGGGTCTCTCCCAAACCATCGATTTGGCTCACAAGAGCTTAATCAATAGTTCAGATAAGGCACAACCCAGCGCATGAACCCAAAAAACACCAAATCTTTTAAAACAAATTGACTTGTTATTCAGAAAATCTGAAATTGAATTGAAATTCAATGAACGTATTAATCCCGTTAGTTACAATATCCCCTTCAGAGTCTTAACTATAGTAATTTTTGATACAATAGGTGATCAATCTGCAATGTTTCAATTCAATGTACTGTAAAAAGTTGACTTTATAAGTAACTGAACCTAAGCTTACTGACCTTTTCCCTGCTCAGCAAGGGCAGTGTACTTATTGAAGCACTTGTTTTTGGTGTGGTTGTTTCTCTTACAGAAGTTTCATCTCAGATTGTCCACCTTCTTTGACTTGGCTTCTTCCATGATATACAATCTGGTTTTTGTAGGAGTCTTTCAGGTGGCTTCCAGTTTTTGTATGCAACCGCATTGTGTAGATCTTCCTTGATAGTGAGAACGTAGTTGAAACTTTGTTTAACTATAGTAGTATACATGGTCAAGTCAGGATCAATATTTAAGCCAGCAATAACGGCTGCTACAACATCTTGTTTGATCATCTTCATATCCATTGGAGTTTAAGCCTCGATATGAAGATATCTGCAAATCCAGGTCAGGTTTCATTATAGCAGAACACAATTCTCATAATAGCTTGTTTCTCCATACTTAATATTTGCTCAGAATTGAATACCTTGATAAGCGCTTCTTTCACTTTGTCCCAAGTATTCAGGTTACATTATGTGAGGGACCATACCCTCCTGTGCCATGTGACTTGGATAAAAAGTATTTTTACCATTTTAAATCAGTTGCACCTTCCATTGTGGCCTCATAGGCTAAAAAAGGATGCAATAATACCTTCTTGGATGTAAATTTGCCCTTTAAGGTAGTTTGCGGGCAATAGCTTCCATACCTTAGACAGCATGTGATCTAGGATCGTCTTGTTCATTGATCTTAGTACATGAATCACTATGCTCAATTTGTCAACTGATTTGCAATTTTGATCTTGTATTGGGTTAAGATGCTGTCATATTTCTTCAATGGTAAGTCTGGGGTAACATATAGCAATGAAATGCATCATTTTGGTTATAATTTTATCAATCTACAGGTTTTTAGCGCAAATATTGAGATAGTTGATCTGTTAATAAGCAGTAGAGCGTAAATCTTTAAGCTTTTTCTTGTCTATAAACATTCCAATACGCTTTTCTAAGTTCAATTTAATCTCCTGGCATTCAGCGCTTTGAGGTAGGTTGTCTTTAAAAGCTTTTAGTTTCTTTATAAGGGAGTTCAAGCATTGCTAAGACCCATTGAGATGTCATATATCTAGATAGAGTCTTCTTAGCTAGCCAGTTTGCTCCTTGTCTCAACCTCCAGTTTGTTAGGTCATTTGCCAAGAGAGTGGATATTCACTTATGTTACATGGGAGACAAGATCCAACTCAACATGTACTACTTGGATATTAAGGCTCTGTGACACCAACTGAGCTTATGAATTTTGGTAAATTTAATTTCATCAATTTTTGCAAATCAAGCTCTAATTAAGATTTGAGATGCTTAATTTGTTCATCCTCATTATATTGACTCATAGAATCTTAAGCCGCCATTTCATTATGGGCTGCAGCAACTTGCTGCTTAAACTCTTTTGGCAAAATATTCAAATATTTTTTGGTCTTCTCATCAGACTGTGCAAGGTCCTTTCTGTGTAAATCCATATTATTCTCCGCATTTTATAATAAATTACAAAATTGATGGACCCATTTTGGTTATGAAAGTTGGATAATATTAGAATAATTCGCTTTAATTCATCTATGTACGTCCTCAATACTTTGGAACGCTAAATTGTACACCTAATCATAGGCTAATATTAACTCCATTTGGGTATTGATTTAATGATTGAGCTCCTCATTATGGACTCTTAATATTTGCAGAATATGGTATAGTGCAGGGTTTACAAACTGCATGAAATATTTAATAGGTTCACACTTGAGCTTTACATCTCTGGAGCGCACTAGATTTGTAAAATTTATAAAAATCTGTCTATGGCGGATGCCCTTTCATGGCTGTATCTTTCTCCTGGATTTATAGTTATCCAAGTTAAGCCTTTGACCACCTCATTGGAGATCCAGGTTCTTAATAGTGATTCTGAGATCTCCATTTGATGCTCTTGAGCTCCTTCAAATGAGAACAAGGGAGGCATTTCCATTCAGGCATCATCTACACTCTTTTTACAAAGTACTTGGTGGGTTAAACTTTTTGATTGAGGTAAAACCATGATTCAATCAATTAGTTAAAAGTATTATAAAGCGATGGCTATACCCCCTGTATTGAGAACCAGCCTGTAGGGCCTCCTTTTTAAAGCGTTAATGGTGCTAATCCCAAGGATCCTAACAGTTAATACTTGCTTCAAGGTTAAGAATTTTGCAAGCACCTTTTGTTTAATTAAGTAGGTAAGTTTTAGTTTAGTCCTGATAATTAGTAAAGCCATTCTAAGGTAAGAGGAAAAAGGGTCTTCTTGTTGTAAAAGTCATCAAATGGAGATTTAGATAGAAAGCATAACTTTATTAGTAAATAGTTTGAAAAATTTTATTAATATTTCTAACAATATTTTTAATAATGAAATGAAACACTACAATGATTCAAGGGGCTATCTAGATGGAGGTTCTACATTGGATAAACATCCATATCATAAATAGCTCTGTAGCCTAAATTTTATAAGTGGTAATGCACTTCAAAAAGCTCATTCAGATAAACTTTGTATTGTTCAAGTTAATCTTTTGATAATCTCTGAATTTGTGCCCTTGTCAAATTCCGAGAATCACTCGCTTAATTAATTAAATCCTGCACGGTACTTTGGGCTGAAATTTGGCCAGTGGATCCTCAATTTGGCCAGTTGCTTACGGTTTTAGAACCTTTAAAAAAATGCAATAGGCATATGAAAACAGCTCCAACCTTTCTGGTCAATTTTGGGTTTAATTTTCCCCTTGTAATCAGGAACTTCAGCTGAGGCAGGCAAATTTGCAAGCTGGGGATCCTGAGATCCCAGTTTGCTGACGCTCTCCAAAAGTGACTTTAGATACAAATGAAATGAAGATAAAATAAAATAGCTTTTATTTAAGACTAGATTATATGATAATGGTCATTAGGCCAAGTGCCAGTATTTATACCTCTAGGGCATCTCCTGGCCACATCCAGTACAAATTTCAACAGCTATTTTGCCATTCAGCTCGGCCTATGACTGAAACCTTTTCTTAGGTTCATTGGTGGCAAAATACTCTCAAAATCTGGAGGATTTCAGGTACAAAAATTGTGATAAAAGCATGAAAAGTTGTCCTAAGATCTTCAGGATTTCAGTTTCTTCATACTGCTGATGAAACTCACCTTCTATGAAATTTTGGCCTCAATTGAAGAAAATGACGCACCCCTAATTGGGACGTTGGCAGGCCTCTTCCTCAATAGTCTTAAGTAACCCCTTTCAGGCGATCCACATAAGTGATATCATGCCAATTACATGTATCAACATATTAATTTCACCCTCAGGCAGAAAATTGACAATGTTGTTTGTTCATTTAATTGTCCATAGGACTTTTAAACGTAACTTTGGGTTGTCCCCAAATTATTTCATATATGAATGAATTGGTTGTGTTTTGATAATTGGGACTAGTTGTTGAGGGTTAAGGCAGAGATAATTAGCCAAACTGTGCGAATGTATTCTGCTCTGCTGATAGAATAATCAATTAAATTGATGTTGAGTTGATTAACCTAGCTAAGTAGTTGCAGAGAAGGTTAATTTAAATGTGCGGGGATATTCTGCATGAGCTTTAGTAATATAATTAAAATCACATAGCAATAATTAGCCTGAGCCATGTTATTTTCCTAGGTTTTAATTAGATTATTAGTTCAAGCATTAGGTGGGAAAATCGGCCCAATCTGTAGGTTGTTATAGTGTTTATTTTTGAGTCAACCACAGAATTTGACAGCCCTTTTGAGGAAACCAATCAATTTACAGCCACTTAAGTTATCTGATGGAGACATGATGGATTTTTGCCCACCTTTCCAGCCGTCTAGATCACCATGGGTCACTAGTGGATAATTCCTTGCAGTGAAGTGAATTAGATATTGGTTCACCCCAATTTGGGTTAATAATGTCAAGGGGATTTACATTAATTCGTCAGGCCTGGATATTTCAGGGATTGATCAGATTATATGCTTAAGATCTCTTTAGGCAGAATTGCCAACAAAATGGGTACATCTGATAGTTAATTGATGATTAACTATCAGGTGTACCAATTGGGAATAACAGGTTTCATCACTACCTGATTGGAATTTAAGGAGCAAGTTGTGAGGCAAGTGATGCCACTTGCAACCAGTGAATCAATAAGTTGGTAAGCAACCTGCCATAATGGGTAACAATTCCCATTATCTAAGTAGTTCACTCACTAAAAATGGTTGGTTCACTGGGGTTGAGTGGAAAATGTTAGGGACACGTTTTCTGACTCTGATCATTTTAGGTCTCAAGGATGTCTGATGAAGGATCCTAACCAGATTGAGAAGAACATCGCTGGTCAGATATTAAAGGGAAATTCAATGGCAACAGATGCCGTTTCATGGCTGAGGCGCCAACAAATGGCTGGTGTAAGTCTCAGGGAACATCCTTTGGCTCTTGATTAGGTCATCTTCCCATTCCCAAATAAAAAGACACTGAAGAGGATGGCGGTACCTCTCATCACTCAGGGCGATCTCGCTCACATAATAAATGAGCAATGGGTAACAGCTCATCCACTTCAAATCCCACCCCAATACCCACACTTACCTCAGAAGAACTGTTGCGGGGAATTAGTGAAATCTGTGCTGAGATTACCGAATTGAAATTGGTTGGATCTAATTTGGCCAGAAATCTGGCTGATGCCCAAAATTTGAATGGCTGTAAAAGCATGAAGAATGAGATATCAGCCAGATCGCCTGATGGTTCCAATTCAATCACTAAACCAGTTGAACAAATATTGGGCGCCATTGATGAAGTTTTGAAGCCCTCAAATAGTAATTTGGGCATTGTGCCCAATGTGCTGCTGTTGACCGAACAAACAGTTAGATGACTGAGCATGGGCGGGTTGGCCATCCTGAACCCGTTCCCAACTAAATAGACCCATCCCTATATGGGATGGCCTTGGGGGATTCCCGTCACCTGTTGGGCCAAACGCCATTGTGCTAATCATCAGAAATGTAGTCGAGCCCTGTTTCAGACATTTGAGGTTGATATGACAGAGACTCGGCCTGCCACCAAATTTTGTGATGTTGGTTCCCAAAGAATAAACCCACCCATTCCCAAAAAATTCGCTGGTTAGGTCAAATTTGTGGGTCCTGACCCCATCCTGTCACTATCCAATTGACCAATATTTACTCAGTTGCATGGCACTGAGAAAATTGTTGGTTGATTTTCTTACTTTCCCTTCCAAAAAAAAAAAATTTCAAAAAAAATAAATTATATTATTTTTCATATTGACCGCATCCCAGATGGCATTTCCCTCGTGGTCCATCGCCCCACACTCTGGGTGGACTTTACCAATTCTTTTGGTCACTATGGCTCCCTCTACCACTGATTGGGCCCAGCGAGTCTGACACTTTTTGTTTTACAACCCCACTCTTATGAACTTCTGACAACAATACATGGGGATCTTATGGCCCTATGTACAACAATGGAAAGATAGAGTCCATCTCCCTATTGCCCCCAATGAGTTGGCCTCTCAAGCCAAGAATCTCATCAGAACTATCCTAGTAATCCCGCCTCATACAGTTCAAAACACTGAGTTGGGAAAGGGTTCACTGTGGTTTGTCGTTGGGATACTCCTTACCCTGTTGTTACATCACCGCTTTGTGGTATCACATTTCCCGCTCCATATCAAGTCATACGGTCAGCAACGCCTCTGGCATTCTGGCTTACTTTTTGGATGTTCATGCATCCCAACTGGCAGGCTGGTCTAAACTTCTTCTGCCGTTTGCATGACATAATTGACAAAATATTAATTCCAGCCACTTCCACCTTAGTTTTCAAATTGGGCGCTGCAGTGGTTACCCTCTACCAGATGAACGTACAATCAGTTGTGTGTTTTTTGTTGTTTGTTGTTTATTTGGTCACTTTCTGACTTCAGGAGAAGCATCCACTCTACTTTGGGAAACTTTCTTCAAGCCACCCAAGATGTGCAGACTGCATCTTCTCTTA